>CM050169.1:239686424-239793924 GCA_027410445.1 Discoglossus pictus | reverse complement strand
GTGAGTAAGTGTGTGTGAGTGAGTGATTGAATGAGTGTGTATTTCTGTGTGACTGAGTGAGTCTGTGTGAGTGAGTGTATTTCTGTGTGAGTGAGTGTGTATGTCTGTGTGTGTGAGTGTGTGTGAGAGTGAGTCTGTGTATGTCTGCGTGTGTGAGTGATTCTCTGTGTGTGCGTGAGAGTGAGTCTGTGTGTGTATGAGAGTGAGGCAGGTGATGGGGGAATTCACTGGGGCTGGGGGAGGTCATGGGGCAATTTACTGGGGCAGGTGATGGGGCCAATTCACTGGGGCTGGGGGAGGTCACGGGGCAATTCACTGGGGCTAGAGGGCAATTCACTGGGGCTGGGGGGTTACAGGGGTTATTCACCCCAGTTGGGGGGGGGGGGTGTTACAGGGACAAATCACTGGGGCTGGGGGGAGTTTACCTGGGATGTAGATAAAACAATCAGTGAATGATGGGACACAGACCTTGTTCTGGTTATTATAGAAATCTAAAGGCAAGTAGCAGTTCAATCCCTAGACCATAAAAATACAATTTATTATGTATGCTACTTTTCCCTGGGAATTTCAGGGGGTGTCAACATTGATAGAAAACTGTTTACAAATGCAAGAAATTCAGCAAACTTCAGGGTAACAGTTTAACTGGTAATTTCAGTATTTTTTCATGCAAACTCTATCAGATGCAATTCTCCTCAGATGAGTTAATAAGCCAGCTCACTTGCATATTCCTTTAACTTTAAGGGCATATTATTACTTGGCAACATCAATGGAATGTGCAGTAGATGTCTAACACTTACCAGCCACTAGGGTACTAGATTTATTTTTTGACCATAGAATCTAGACTCTGGCTGAAAAATGAATCAGCATTGATGGCTAACAATTATAAAGTGGTTATGGTCCTCATTTGCAATCACATATATAGTTGTCAGTTTAAGGATGTTGGTCACGTTGGGGACCGTGGTCACGAACCGAGGCATGCAGTTGAGGCATGCTGGACTTAGGCTGCAATGAGTGCTGAAGGCGCTCTTTGCATTGCAAGCCTTATGTAGCGAGGCGAGCAGTTGAGGCACCCGGGACTTAGGCAGCGCTCATTGCAGGGGTGAACATGCGGGACTTAGCTGGCGCTCATCCTGAGACACGCAGGACTTAGCTGCAATGAGGCCTCATCGCGAGGCCCCTGGAATTTGCAACTGACGCAAAATTACGGCCAATATAATGGACTGCCGGCCTCTCAAAAATACGACTTTAACAGCCGAACCACTGAACTGGAAAAGCCTGCAAAAACACACAAATGTGCCAAAAAATGTTTTTCACACACAGCACAGGGGGAGAGCCAGGGACCCGGTGAGTGAGATTGCAAGTTAATTTGTGGCATATTTTGTCTTTTTTAGCGATCGAAAATCACCAAAGCGGTAAAAAAATGGCTGCCGAAAAAAAGTAACAGGATGAAAACGAGGCCGAAGGCAGTAACACTTAATGCAAGCCCGTAACATTCAACCCAAGGCAGTAACACTAATCGCGAGGCCCCTAAACTACATGGCGGGAGGGTCTCGCGATGATCGCCGAAGGTGCTCAGAGGGCCAAAGTCCTTGCATTGTGTGGCAAACAGCATTGCCAGATTTACTATTTTATTCCTGTCATATTTGACAGGCAACTTCCTAGTATGTATATATTTAATGATAACCCCCCCCCCCCCCCCCCCGGTTTTAAATTGTACTAAATAAAGCATTCCATTTTATGTTATGACAAAATGTACAATAAATCCTAACTATCTAAAATACATACCCCTATGTAACATACAATAAATACTATCTACATACAGAAACCCTAATTCTAACCTAAAATAAAATAATTAAGACCACTTACCTTTGCAGATGTCCCTTCAGATCACCAACCTAGGGGAAAATCTGAAAATTTAGTACAACACATTTACATACAATAAATAAATATTATAAACATTATAAATATTCTACTCACCTTTCCAGCATCTCCCCGTACTTCTTCTTTTTTTCTCCGGCACCTCCCCTGTTAAAAAAAACCCCATTACATTAGTACAACATACATATAAACATAAAACAAAATAAAATAAACATAATATACATTGTACTTACCTCCTCGCGATGTCCCCGGCACTCGCGGACCTCCCCGACGCTAATGAGCCTCCTACAGAGTTTTCCAGAAGAAAATTGTCAATGGCGGCTTCTGATTGGCTGAAAATGCCGTCTATCAAATTCAGCCAATCAGAAGGCGCCAATGTGTGAGCCAATCAGAATGGTATACACCCCAAAAGCCCACTCTGGTTGGATAATGCACCTGTCAATCTTTATTTAAGCCAATCAGAAGGCTTTAATGCCATCAGCCAATCACAAGGGAATACACCTCCATGGGATGATTGGCTGAAGGCATCTGACCCTTCTCATTGGCTGTAATACTGATTGACATTAACAACAGCCAATCAGAAGGCACAAATGCCTTCAGCCAATCACTCCATGGGGGCGTATTCCATTGTGATTGGCTGTTGTTACTGCAACCAATCAGAATGCACAGATGCCTTCAGCCAATCACAATGGGATACACCCCTACAGGCTGGAGGCATCTGTGCATTCTCATTGGCTGTTTTCAATGTCAATCAGTATTACAGCCAATAAGAAGGCGCAGATGCCTTCAGCCAAACACCCTGTGGAGGTGTACCCCATTGTGATTGCCTGATGGCAATAAAGCCTTCTGATTGGTTTAAATAAAGATTGACAGGTGCATTAGCCAATCAGAGTTGGATTTTGAGGTGTATCCCATTCTGATTGGCTCACACATTGGCGCCTTCTAATTGACTGAATTTGATAGACAGCGGTTTCAGACAATCAGAAGCTGCCAATGACAATTTTCTACTTTTTAGAGCGCAGATTGTTCAAGGGCGGGGCAGAAGAGGAGGAGCCCTGGGACATTACGGGGAGGTAAGTACAATGTATATTATGTTTATTTTATTTAGTTTTATGTTTATATGTATATATATATATATATATATATATATATATATATATATATATATATATATATATATAAGAAGAAAAGAAGAAGGACAGGGACATGCTAGAAAGGTGAGTAGAATATTTAGAATATTTAGAATATTTTTTTTTATGTAAATGTGTTGTACTTATTATTTTTTCCCCCCTAGGTTGTTGATCTGAAGGGACATCTGCAAAGGTAAGTGGTCGTTTGGTTGGTTTGTGTATGTAGATAGCCTGTATTGTATGTTAGATAGGGTATGTATTTTAAATAGTTAGGATTGCTTATGGGGCTCTGTATTGACCCCCATGCGACAGGGTTAATTAAGTGCTTATGGGGTTCTGTACTGACCCCCATCAGTGACAGGGTTAAATAAGTGCTTATGGGGGTCTGTATTGATCCCCATGAGTGACAGGGTTAATTAGGGATTTATGGGGTCTGTATTGACCCCCATGAGTGAGGGGGTTAATTAAGTGCTTATGGGGGTCTGTATTGACCACCTTGAGTGACAGGGTTAATTAATGTATTATGGGCGTCCGTATTGACCCACATGAGTGACATGGTTAATTAAGGGTTTGTAGGTGTCTGTATTGACCCCCATGAGTGAGGGGGTTAATTAAGTGCTTATGGGGTTATGTATTGACCCCCATGAGTGACAGGGTTAATGAAGGGCTTATGGGGGTCTGGATTGACCCTCATGAGTGACAGGGTTATTTAGGGGTTGATGGGGGTCTGTACAAAGCCCCATGAGTGACAGGGTTATTTTTTATTTTATTTCAGGTCTTTTAAGGACCTTTACGGTCCTTTAAGGACCCGTAAGGAGGGAATTTTGATTGCAGCTGCTAGGGTTAATGTGGGGTTAATGCAGGTTTCCAAGCTTATCTCGGATCCCTTCTTGGGTAAGTTGTACGTGGCTGGGCGGTCTGGGGTCGTGAAGCCTCGTTTTCATGTTTTCAACTGCCATTTTTTTTCTCACTTAGCCGTTTTTCGAGTGCCGAAACTGTGGAATTTGGGGTTAAATTTGCGTGTTACCTCACTTCCAGATGTCCTGACTGTCCCCCTGTGCTGGGTATATGTGTATGCTACCTGGGATGTTTTAAGTATTAGGGAATATATTATTAGCCCAATTAAATTCTAGCCTCGTAGATAAGAGGCTTCTACTTAAATCCTCCGTGCTGCAAATCTATAAAAGTTTCTACGCTATTAAATTAGCCCTACTGTGAGCAACACTGAGAAAATGTACATGAGGAGTGACAGCCTGCGAGATGATCTTGCAGACTCCCACACCTCATAAATTGCTGGGGGGGGTCCTAAAAGGGAACTCCGCGGCAGTCCCACACATAAGCCTTGCTGTGGGAGGTACTCCAACTACACCCCTGGGTCCTAAAATTAACCCCCCTCTATGCTGGGGGTCCCCGTTGGGACCCCCGAAGTGTCATCACATTAACCCCTTGCTGCAAGGGTCCATAGGGACCCCCGCAGCCCACCCACAATAACCCCTTGCAGCGGAAATCCCCGGTTGGCACCAATCGTGACCCTGCTGCATTTAAAAAATTAAATTCCATCCTCGTGGGTCCGTAAAGGTCCTGAGAGCATTCACACTAAAAAATATTAACTCCCTAGGCAACTAAAATTAACCCCATAACTCATGGGGGTCAATACAGATCCCAGTAAGACTTTAATTAACCCCCTCACTCATGGGGGTCAATACAGACCCCCATAAGCCCTTAATTAACCCTATAACTCATGGGAGTCAATACAGACCCCCATAAGCCCTTAATTAAACCTTTCACTCATGGGGGTAAATACGAACCCCAATAAGCCTTAATTAACCCTATAACTCATGGGGGTCAGTACAGACCCCCATAAGCCTTAATAAACCCTATAACTCATGGGGATCAATACAGACCCCAATAAGCCCTTAATTAACCCTGTAACTCATGGGGGTCAATACAGACCCCATAAGCCTTAATTAACCCTGTCACTCATGGGGGTCGATACAGACCCTCATATGTCTTAATTAACCCTGTCACTCATGGGGTTCAATACAGACCCCCATAAGCCCTTAATATCCATGTCACTTATGGGGGTCAATAACGACCCCCATAAGCCTTAATTAACCCTACAACTCATGGTGGTCAATACAGACCCCCATAAGTCTTAATTAACCCTGTCATACATGGGGGTCAATACAGACCCCCATAAGTCTTAATTAACCATGTCACTCATGGGGGTCAATACAGACCCCCATAAGCCCTTAATTAACCCTATAACTCATGGGGGTCAATACAGACCCCCATAAGCCCATACTTAAACCTGTCATGCATGGGGGTCAATACAGACCCACATAAGCCTTTATAAACCCTATAACTCATGGGGATCCATATAGACCCCAATAAGCCCTTAATTAACCCTGTAACTCATGGGGGTCAATACAGACCCCATAAGCCTTAATTAACCCTGTCACTCATGGGGGTCAATACAGACCCTCATAAGTCTTAATTAACCCTGTCACTCATGGGGTTCAATACAGACCCCCATAAGCCCTTAATTATCCATGTCACTTATGGGGGTCAATACCGACCCCCATAAGCCTTAATTAACCCTACAACTCATGGTGGTCAATACAGACCCCCATAAGCCCATAATTAACCCTGTCATACATGGGGGTCAATACAGACCCCCATAAGTCTTAATTAACCATGTCACTCATGGGGTCAATACAGACCCCCATAAGCCCTTAATTAACCCTATAACTCATGGGGGTCAATACAGACCCCCATAAGCCCATACTTAAACCTGTCATTCATGGGGGTCAATACAGTCCCCCATAAGCCTTTAATTATCCCTGTCATTCATGGGGGTCAATACAGACCCCCATAAGCCCTTAATTAACCCTGTAACTCAAGGGGGCAATACAGACCGCCATAAGCTTTATTTAACCCTGTCACTCATAGGGGTCAATACAGACCCCCATAAGCCTTAATTAACCCTGTCACTCATGGGGGTCAATATAGACCCCCATAAACCCTTAATTAAGCATGTCACTCATGGGGATCAATACAGACCACCATAAACTTTAACTAACCCTGTCACTCATGAGGGTCAATACAGACCCCTATAAGCCTTAATTAACCCTGTCACTCATAGGGGTAAATACAGTCCCCCATAAGCCCTTAATTATCCCTGTCATTCATGGGGGTCAATACAGACCCACATAAGCCTTAATTAACCCTATAACTCATGGGGGTCAATACAGACCTCCATAAGCCCTTAATTAACCCTATAACTCATGGGGGTCAATACAGACGCCCATAAGCCTTGATTAAACCTTTTACTGATGGGGTCAATATGAACCCCAATAAGCCTTAATTAACCCTACAACTCATGGGGGTCAATACAGATCCCCATAAGCCCTTAATTAACCCTGTCATACATGGGGGTCAATACAGACCCCCATAAGCCTTAATTAACCATGTCACTCATTGGGTTCAATACAGACCCCCATAAGCCTTAAAAAACTCTATAACTCATGAGGGTCAATACAGACCCCCATAAGCCCTTAATTAACTCTGTAACTCAAGGGGGCAATACAGACCCCCATAAGCCTTAATTAACCCTGTCACTCACGGGGGTCAATACAGACCCCCATAAGCCTTAATTAACCCTGTCACTCACGGGGGTCAATGCAGACCCCCATAAGCCTTAATTACCCCGGCACTCATGGGGGTCAATACAGACCCCCATAAGCCCTTAATTAACCATGTCACTCATGGGGGTCAATACAGACCACCATAAACCTTACTTAACCCTGTCACTCATGAGGGTCAATACAGATCCCCATAAGCCTTAAATAACCCTGTAACTCAAGGGGGGTAATACAGACCCACATAAGCCTTAATTAACCCTGTCACTCACGGGAGTCAATACAGACCCCCATAATCCTTAATTAACCCTGTCACTCATGGGGGTCAATACAGACCCCCATAAGCCCTTAATTAACCATGTCACTCATGGGGGTCAATACAAACCACCATAAACCTTAATTAACCCTGTCAGTCATGAGGGTCAATACAGACCCCTATAAGCCTTAATTAACCCTGTCACTCATAGGGGTCAATACAGTCCCCCATAAGCCCTTAATTATCCCTGTCATTCATAGAGGTCAATACAGACCCCCATAAGCCATAATTAACCCTATAACTCATGGGGGTCAATACAGAACTCCATAAGCCCTTAATTTACCCTATAACTCATGGGGGTCCATACAGATGCCCATAAGCCCTTAATTAAACCTTTCACTCATGGGGGTCAATACGGACCCCCATGAACCTTAACTAACCCTATAACTCATGGGGGTCAATACAGACCCCCATAAGCCCATAATTAACCCTGTCACTTATGGGGGTCAATACAGACCTCCATAAGCCTTAATAAACCCTATAACTCATGGGGGTCAATACAGACCCCCATAAGCCTTTAATTACCCATCAATCATGGGGTCAGTACAGACCCCCATAAGCCTTAATTAACCATGTCACTCATGGGGTCAATACAGACCCCCATAAGCCCTTAATTAACCCTATAACTCATTGGGGTCAATACAGACCCCCATAAGCCCATACTTAAACCTGTCACTCATGGGGTTCAATACAGACCCTCATAAGCCTTAATAAGCCCTATAACTCATGAGGGTCAATACAGACCCCCATAAGCCCTTAATTAACCCTGTAACTTAAGGGGGCAATACCGACCCCCATAAGCCTTAATTAACCCTGTAACTCATGGGGGTCAATACGAACCCCAATAAGCCTTAATTAACCCTACAACTCATTGGGGTCAATACAGACCCCAATAAGCCCTTAATTAACCCTGTCCTACATGGGGGTCAATACAGACCCCCATAAGTCTTAATTAACCATGTCACTAATGGGGTCGATACAGACCCCATAAGCCCTTAATTAACCCTATAACTCATGGGGGTCAATACAGACCCCCATAAGCCCATACTCAAACCTATCACTCATAGGGTTCAATACAGACCCCCCATAAGCCTTAATAAACCCTATAACTCATGAGGGTCAATACAGACCCCCATAAGCCCTTAATTAACCCTGTAACTCAAGGGGGCAATACAGACCCCCATAAGCCTTAATTAACCCTGTCACTCATAGGGGTCAATACAGACCGCCATAAGCCTTATGTAACGGATCTTACTGGCACCCCGACCGGGTACCTCCGTTGATGGACGCGTCCTAGCTTGCGTCGAGGCCTACAAGCACCGCACCGGACTCCACAACCACTACAGACTCCACAACCGCCGTAGCTTAACTGAAGCCGCGCCGTCTTCCTTCCACCCTGTATGAATCTCCAGCATCCAGGATCGTGTGGGGAAGACCTCTCCTCCAAGGAGAGCACATCAGGAACAAGCGTTCAGTAGTTACAGCTCAAGGGAGTATGCAAAAGCATAGCAATCCCCAGTATGATATAGCGATCCCCTCCAATAACGAGACGAGGCTACGTTTTGAAGGGTCAAGTAGAACTATATTTTAATGACAGGGAATTTCCTTTTATGCAATGGTGCCCTCTGAAGGGCTACACCCACATAATTATCACAGCCAATTATATACATGGTTCAACCCCCACGTCTCCTCCCCTCAGATAACAGGTAACACAATTAAAACAGACACAATTTTAACCACATTCTGGATGTACCCCAAAAACAGGGGGTACACCTTTAAGTCCAGCACCGTTCAATAGCTCTCATCCAGGGGAACAACATATTAAAAAATGGCATGAATCAGACCAGGGGTTCAAAAGTTAGTAAAAGTATCTTTTACACATAACACACAGACATTTCACATATCCCCCCCACAATACACATATAGGGACAATAGGTGAGCCACACCTCCCTGGCAACTTGGATACAATCAGACATTAATTAGATCATCCTTCTTTGTTCTTATCAGAGAATGAAAACACTTTATACAATCGACTCCCTTATCTCTGGAGTCTCTGTAATAGGATTATCTTTTAGCCTAGGTCTGCAAAAGTCTGGCTAATATTCGGCAGAGCATAAACCATCATACATATAGTAGGGTCATATTTTAACCATAATAATCATAAAACAGGGTAAAACAGTGATGGGTTCCGTTACACACCTCCCCCGTGACCATAAGCCGTCATACACGGTCTGATCCCAACGGATCGGCCTGGGGATATCCGGACAAAAGTATTTGTTGGTCAATTCTCTAGTTTGACAACCCATCAGCATTACTGCAATTCACATTGACTCACATTTCACATATCCCCAGATAGCTGTGATCGGAGCGCACAAAACTACCGAATAGCGCTCAGATCCTCTTCACGCAGTTCGATTGCCATGTAACTAAAGTCTTTCCCATAGTCTTTCATTATATGAATGGGCTCCATGGCATAGTTATCTGGGGTATCACCGCTCCCACAGGGCAAGTACCGAATGACCCCCCTGTATGTAAAGGGCCAGAATGAGTGACATACACTCTGGTATGGCCGAATACTGTGTTTAAAGGGCAATATGTCCCAGGGCCATAGTCGCAGGGCAGGAGGCTGGCAAACAGTCCTCTCCAAGACAAAGTGGCGAAGGGCACTTCGTCACACCTTAATTAACGCTGTCACTCACGGGGGTCAATACAGACCCCCATAAGCCTTAATTAACCGTGTCACTCATGGGGGTCAATACAGACCCCCATAAGCCCTTAATTAACCATGTCACTCATGGGGGTCAATACAGACCACCATAAACCTTAATTAACCCTGTCACTCATGAGGGTCAATACAGACCCCCATAAGCCTTAATTCATAGGGGTCAATACAGTCCCCCATAAGCCTTTAATTATCCCTGTCATTCATGGGGGTCAATACAGACCCCCATAAGCCCTTAATTAACCCTATAACTCATGGGGGTCAATACAGATGCCCATAAGCCCTTAATTAAACCTTTCACTCATGGGGGTCAATACAGACCCCCATGAACCTTAATTAACCATATAACTCATGGGGGTCAATACAGACCCCCATAAGCCCTTAATTAACCCTATAACTCATGGGGGTCAATACGAACCCCAATAAGCCTTAATTAACCCTATTACTCATGGGGGTCAATACAGACCCCCATAAGCCCTTAATTAACCCTGTCACTTATGGGGGTCAATACAGACCCCCATAAGCTCTTAATTAACCCTTTCAATCATGGGGGTCAGTACAGACCCCAATAAGCCCTTAATTAACTTGTAACTCATGGGGGTCAATACAGACCCCCATAAGCCTTAATTAACCCTGTCACTCATGGGGGTCAATACAGACCCCCATAAGCCCTTAATTAACCATGTCACTCATGAGCCTTAATTAATGAGCCTCCTAGAGCCTTTTCTGGATGGAAATTGGCAATGGCGCCTTCTGATTAGCTGAAAACGCTGTCTATCAAATTTCAGCCAATCAGAAGGCGACCAATGTGTGAGCCAATCAGGATGGGATACACCCCTATCTCCCATTCTGATTGGCTGAAGGAGCTATCAATCTTTTTTTAACCAATCAGATGGCACTATTGCTTTCAGCCAATCACAATGGGATACACCCCCATGGGGTGATTGGCTGAAGGCATCTGCGCCTTCTGATTGACTGTTGTCAGCAGCCAACATATGAATGTCTTCCACAAAATAAAGTGAGCACAAATATAACATGGATTAGGGGTAAAATGAACAGTTGCTTAAAAATAGGACATATTTTATGTTTTGCTCCAAACAATTTCACAATAATCCCACATGTACAAATATAGTTTTTTTTTTTTTGTTACAATTCTCACATTTGCTGAATTATTTTGTGCGTTTCTGCCTCCTGCATCCTACTGATATACTTTGCTTTCATTCACAAGCCCCAGATCGTAGTATTGTCTGTTGCAGCCAATTACTGGCCCCTCTAGTGGGCTCTGATGTCAGCCAGATGGGCTCAGTCACTGGCACTCTATTGTTGGCAAATCTGGCATAAGAGGTTGTTCAAAATGTTCATTCTGTTTCAGATGAAAAAAAGAAATAAGTACAGTAATTGGAAAACGTCCAAGAGTGTGGAGCAGGAAATGGGCCTCATCCACATCGCCAATATATTATACTAAACATATATGCTATACAGAGGCACAGAACTCACACATGGGCAGAAAGTAATTGCTCCTTACATTATAATAGCTCTGGGCAGCAGGAGGCATTAACTCCTTGGCTTCCATAAAGGTTCATGATTCTGTACAAAACAATTTAGAACTTAATGTCGGTCCTGGGAAATAACGCCAAGATGCTGAGGGGAAGGTTAATTTTGCACATTAATATTATACTAAAACTCCTTTCAATATATCCTAAGAAGCCTTTAGAAAGTTCTCTGAATTGGCGTTAAATGGTAGATATTTGGGAAATGTGCTCAAAAGATCTATAGAGAAAGTGTAGTAGATACTGAGAGTGGTAAGGACAGATAGGGATTCAAGCATGCCTGGGTTATAAGACTGTCTTGATCGTTACTAAGCCAAAGCTTTTTAGGTAGAGATGATTGGCCAAGTAGGTGGGTCTGTTAATCTCGTGACCCATCAAAATCTTAGTAGTGAACACAAGCGGTCCAGAGCAAGAGGATCAAATTGATAAAGATGTAATTGCACACGCAGTAACCATTTATAATAAAAAGATGCCCCTGGACAATAAAATAGCACCACCATGAAATACAGCACAACAATCAAGTGTTTCATCGAGGATAAGACATCTTCAGGGATTCCCTGCACACACACTTACCTTATATAGATAAATGTTCCCAGGGAATTACGAACTTAAAAAAACACTTCTTTGGGATCAGATGTTTTTCTCTAACTTAGCATTTTCAGATGTGTTCAAGAAACAATATAAAAGTATGAATTACAAAATGACATCAATATTAGAGAGAAAAGGAACTGACGTCTAACCCATGCCATTTCCCAATTGAAGCTCTCTTCTTCTATTCCCTTAGACCTGATACTTTATTATCATTTATTTGTAACGCGCCAACATATTCCGTAGCGCTATACATGGGTTACGATCAAGGCAAAACAAAAGCAGTATTAGCATGTTGCAATAGATGGAGGGCCCTGCCTTTGAGCTTAGAATCAAAGTGTTTTCTCCAAAGCGCCATGCAAGATTGAAAACTTGCAAACTTACAATTTAAAGGGATACAACACATTACCCCAAGAGCTTTGTTAGGTGGTTCTTGCAAATCTAAAAGTTTGTACTATTCAAGTAATTTACTTTATGGCAGCATAAATATGAGATTCAGTGACTAATTAAGGGTTACATCAGGGGTGGCCTGTCCATGAGAGCAAAATGGGCAATGAGCCACCAATTATAGTGGCACAACTTCATAATGTATTGATATCACTATTGTCTGTGCTGGTCTGTCATATGGTGACCCCCTCACTTTCCTTACACACGTTGCATTGAAGAATTGGATTGATGCTAATCATCAATGACATCAAATATCAGTGATTAGAAGAGAAGAGGAGCTGCATAGAAGGAGAGGGGAGCAAAGAGGGAGACAAGGGGGCAAAGGATAGAGGATTGGGAGACAAAGGTCATTACATGCTGTATACAGTATACTGCTTATTTATGTACACAGTGTGCAAGACATCAGCAATAATCTAGTTGCTTAGATGTGCGATGCAGATACAATACATTGGGCTTATAACGTATAATTATCACATATATAGTTGTCAGCAATACGGGTTGTTGCTAACGCATAGTGAGCCCGCCGCAACTTGGGAGGGCCACATTTGCTGGCAAGAAGCGCCGACGCTCCTTGCGCTGGTGGATATGAGCGCCATAGGCGCTCATCCCTACGACCCCCTACGATTTTCGGACCACAAGTGCAGACCCTCGCAAAGCGAGGGGCCCCATTTGCGGAGGTGGAGGCTTCCACGTTGGCTGCAATGAGTCGTAGGCTCATTGCAGGCCGCAAATGCAGGGGCTGCATTTGCGGAGGAGGAGGCTCTACGGCCCCTCACAACCGCTTACAAACGACCACACAACCAGGCAACAAACACTCAATGACTAACTACTGACTTAAACAAAAAAATACGACCCGCTGGACAATCACATTCACCGCGCCACGCACAATGAGCGCCAACGCTGCCCATAGGACAGAAACTACACCAGGGGAGAGACTTGCAATAAGTGACAAAACAAGATCACTGCGGACCTTACAATCAGCGTAAAAGCGCCTATGTTAACAACAAATACACCAACCCAGAGGCTCGCAATGAGCGCCGAAGGATCTCAGACCACAAAAACACTCTCTGAGGCAAATAGCATTACCTGCCTTACAATTTTATTGCCGCCATTTTGTGACGGGCAACTCACTAGTATACTAAAATGTTGATGCTGGACCACTATCATTGCCCTTTATGCAGTGACGCTCAGAAAGCCTACTCTGATATGGATGCAAAACAGATTTATTTTCATCTTAAAGCAGACAGTCTTGTCATGGTTGGAGTTACCAGAGGTGTCAAATAATAGAGATTCCACTCAAGGAAGTTAGCAAAAAGGCTTATGGGGGTCCTGAAAATAATGGACCAGGGAGAATTATTGAATTGCTGGCGTTGGATCACTATTTAAGAAATATTCCTTCAGGCTTACAAGAAGAGATGGCGCAAAATGAACCAGAGATCACAGATGAGTTTCTTACACTAACAGAAAGATACCTGGCTATGAATGAACTCAAGGAGGAGGCCTGCAGCACTTAAAAAGGGTCTAAAACCCTGAAGGTTCAAACCAATAATTGGGTTAGAAAGCCGGGATTGAGAAAAGAAAATGTTAATCCAGAATCTGGAAGATATCTGCTACAAAGTACACCCGGAAGGCTGGTTGTTGAGCGTCTAAAGCACAGAGAGAACCCAGTAAGCAACATCAAGAGATTCTATTATGGAGAAATGGGGCACATAGTGGTCCATTGTCCAAACAGGAAGGAACCAATGCAGTGTAACATGGGAGAACATTGGTTCAATTTTAAGCTGATCAACTTGGTGGGAGTGGCAGAAAAAATTTCACTAATTTACCAAAACCGTAAAGGTTAATGGTAAAAAACAAAACAAGCTTTAATCGATTTAGAAATTACCATAAATCTCTTGACCCAAAATTATAAAGCCTATTGAAATATAAACATTGGATAAAATAGGCATAGCGTGTGCATGGAGCAGTGACTCTCTACCCTACAAATGCAACATGGCCACCTGAGAGAGTTATTGGAATTATTTATGATTTTAATGGGATTCTTGTCCATGCTCTGCCTGGTATGTCTTGTCAGGAACAGTTGTTTCTCTTCTATCATCTCAATTAATAGATCCTCATCTTCCTCATCATCCACTTTATGAAGGATTTCAGTCTCCCCATCAAAATCAAGATATTCTTCCTTTGAAATAGCATTGACTGCAGTCAACTGTTTGATCTTCCAATTCTCTTGGCCAGAGATCAAAGCATCAGTCATGGAGAAACAGGACAAATCAGACCAGCAACACCATTAGTTTTGTGCAGAGGCACTGAGCATTTATTTTGGCAACAATACAACATATTTAAATCATACAAGATTAATTAATCTCCCCATATCTTCAAATTACCTTGAGGTCTGGGTTTTTAGCTGCCCGCCCTGAGCTCAGGAGCCTGAACATTGAAGGTTTCACCAGGGGATAGGAGATAATTCGAGAGCCATTGTCTCCCTGTTTAGCACCTTACTTCTTCTGATCTATACATTCAGGGAATGGCCCACGCACATTGCTTGTGGCACCACACCATCTGAGGTGCCACAAGGCTAGATACATTTATGGCAGAAACATGGCAATATGGAGGCCTTTTTCCATACTGCACTGGATTCCCTTATGACCAAGCACCTCAAAAACTGGTGACCACTCTGCTGAGAGACCCTGGTAATACACCTCACTAAACTCTCTGAGGAAAATGCAGCATGTAGACACCAAACATACCTGTGTACCCCCTTTGCATCCATAAGGCCACACACATATTGATCTGAATAATACACATCATTTAGTGACCCCAACATTAGTTATTAAGGCCTACCGTACATTACACATAGCACCATCATGTCATATTTCTTGGCAAGTCCTTAGGCTGGGATTATGAATAACCATGATTCAGATACCAGGTTTCCCCAAAGTGCCCACACAGTCCATAGTCCCCCAAGTAGTTCAGTATGGGGCTCCAAAGCAAAC
The DNA here is from genome assembly GCA_027410445.1 of Discoglossus pictus. Lineage (NCBI taxonomy): Eukaryota > Metazoa > Chordata > Amphibia > Anura > Alytidae > Discoglossus > Discoglossus pictus. The sequence continues at coordinate 239,778,659 of CM050169.1, read as the reverse complement.
AGCTGGTCACTGCACCCGTGCTGACGAGGGTTCATCATCAGAAGCAGGTTTAGTTGGCACACCAGTGTATTTTAACACAAAAGTTTGACAGAGACTGGCTTTTTATAAAGCCAATCTGTATGTCTAACCACTAAAAGAGAGACATGTACTGTAAATTAAATAAAAATCAGATTAGGAGTTTGAGATAACTAGAGTACACCATCTACAGCCCACTGGGAGATAAACTCATCCATCTTCCCAGTGGACAAGGCCAGGTGATACTTTGCCCGGAACATGGCCTCAGGTGACAATGGAACCCCCTCTGCCAATCACTGCTTCCTGGACATACAGTATATATAGCCAGCTTGGCTAAAGCCAGGAGCAGGTTGGTGAGGAGGTCCCTGGCCCTATTGGCCCAGGACACTGGGTGCCCAAAAATAAATATACGAGGAGAGAAATGCAGTCAGAACTGCAGGAGAAGGTCCCTCAAGAGTGACAAGAGGGGATGCAGTCTGGCGCAACTAAAATAAATATGATACACAGACTATCTCTTGCCACAGAATGGACAAGTGGAGGGAGGGTCTGTGAAATTAGCTAAGTACTCTCCCGTGCTCTGTGCACTATGGAGCACTCTCCAACTCAAGTCCCCGGTGGGTCGTGGAACCAAATTAGGACCCGCCTCCAGATGGTCAATTTGCATAGCAGTACCAAAATGTTACCTCATCTGATTGGCAAAGGGTTGCCTTCTCTGATGTGTAACGTTTTCTGCTCCATCAACTAGATGGACGTTGGCATGAAACATCAGACAACAAGCACTCTGCAACCATTGTTGGAAGAAAACAAGCTGGTGGCGGCAGCGTTATGGTCTGGGAATTGTTTTCTTGGCATTATCTGGGTCACCTCATACTTCTGGAAGTCACTCTCATCCTATTGGGTTATCTATACATCCTTGTAGATCAAGTATACCCATACATGTGACTGTCTTCCTGGAGATGATGGGATATTCCAGCAGGACCATGCTACATGTCATACGGCCAGATTTGTCCAGGGGTAGTTGGAGGAACACGCAAAAAAAATTCCCAGTACTTCCCTGGCCTCCAAGTCCCCCGGACTGGAACTTCATTGAGCACCTGTAGGACTACCTTGATCATTATTTTCGCCTTGTGGATCCTCCACTGCGTTTGCCAACCTTCAAGCATCTTATTGACTCACTACCACTCTGTCTAGCTAATGTCCGTGCTGCACATCGTAGTTATTCATAATAATGTGACTGGACTGTGTATATCACCAGCCACCACTGGGATACACAAAGCCGAGTTAGGCTGGTACCTCTATTCAATAAATTATCTCTTGTACTTTGCTATGATCAGTCTCTGGAATGGGCGCGTCATATGGAGATCAACTTGACCTTGATAATAATAACACAAGATCTGAGCGTTAATAGCAAAATTAGAGAGGAAATACAAGAGACGCATCTGCAAAATGCTCAGAATCAGATAAAAGAAACACAACCTGGGCTCAGCTGCGCATTGTGCGGTTGTGTTGGATGAAGGTCATTAAGAACATTTTCATGAAGGGATTTACACATTTGTTTGAACAAAAATATAACTCAGAATAATCTTTTAGATATTTTTTTTCGCTATCCAGGATTTTTTTCCAGTGTACACCCACCCCACCTCACTCTACCCAAGTGGCTCCATTTACAGTCGATCACCTTCTGCCTGGAGATATTCCTCATCTACAGTGAGAAATTAGTTGACTAATTAGGACATGACAGTATTCAAATCCGATCATGCACAGAGAAGACAACTGTCGCCTTGAGATCAAGCGAGCACCCAGAGTGAGGGAGAGTCCCCTCTGCCCCCCCCCATGTGATTAGCATTGTGTGTGACTCTATTTGTATAAATGTATTTACGTTTGCATATGTATATAGGACTCTATGTGGTTATGATTATTATGCCCCTTGTTGTTCTCCGTGAATCCATGGACCGCAGCACGCCAGACAAATCTTTCATTATGTCTCTGGTCTTGCTTGTCCATAAGGTTTTCTTTGAGAGGTTGCCACTTCCTTCTTTAGTGGACCTCGATTTGTCTGACCTCTCTGGAATTACATAGTTACATAGTAATTAAGGTTGAAAAAAGACTTTCAGTCCATCAAGTTCAACCTTTTAAGATCTCCTCTGATCTGCAATATGCGGATGAAATATTAATTAATTCTTGTTAATTAATTATTAATAAATTATTATTATTTTTATTGTAATGACCTGTTTATCTTGGGTGTGACCCTATACGGTATAGCTCACTGCTTCATTGAGGTAAGCAAGCCCCTTTCACATCACTTTTGCCCCAAATGAGAATATAATGATTAGTTCCTGGGTTCCTGGTGAAAAACCATGAATACCTACAAACATGGGAAAATAGTGACTTTACGTGTCTGACATCCCTTGGGAAGAGGGCAAGGGGTTTGAGTGGAACTCACTTGGGAAAAAAACACTGCACTGGGCTGTCCGAAAGGCCTTAAGACACCTTTTCAGGTGAGAGGGGTGAGGCTTATACCCCGATCAGCGGTGGGCTCCCCGGCCAGAATGCAGATCTTGCGTAAGGGGTAAAAACGCAAATTTCAAATCAGCAAATCAGAAACCCGCGGATGGCTTTAAGTGCACTTGATACTTTGTAACATACATATAAACTCTCTGATGAGCACTTCTGACTTAGGTTGCTCTCAGAGTGGTTTATCATGGCCATAGAACTCGTTCGTTCTCTGATGAGCACCTCTGACTTAATATTTTTGTTTATGCAAATTACCCCTTGCTCACTGTGCCTTAGGGAGTTCAGCTGCACCTCACTGACGAGGCCCATAAAGGACGAAACGCGTCTGTGGTTTGCTGTTTCTCCTGTTCAGGGTAGAATTGCCTGGTATTTTGGGGCTGGGTCACTCTAGTGAGTGGGACCAGACTGATATACTTCAGGATATTTCTCCATGTGAAGGACACAAGTGGTTAAAAGAGGTTGCTCTCAGAGTGGGTTATCATGGCCATAGAACTCACCTATTAAGGTTGGTTCATTCTCTGATGAGCACCTCTGAAGTTTTTTTGTTTATATATATAAACATGTAGAAGAGGGAGGCGCTGCAGTGGATGTGTGTGTGGTGTGGGGGGGGGGGTACAAAACTAATTGGCCTAGGGCACATGGTATTAGTGGATGTAATGTGTCTAATCACAAGAAAAAAAAGATTTATTACTTACTGATGCAGACTCAGCAGGACTTCAGGCCAATAAACATGTAAACAAATATTTCAGTTCACAAAACAAATAATTATTCTCTTTACCCACGTCTAGCCTCATTGGGGGGACTTCTTCTGCAAGTTCTCCTAATGATGTTGGGGGCTCAGCTGCTTCTTCAGTGGCTGCCCTCGTGGCTGCACTCCACCCCACACAAACATCAAATGCGTGGGGGGGGATATGGAATCACAATGGCAGACTGCTTTACAAATGTACAAAAAGGTATAAACTGAATTAAAATATTTCATTTACATTTTAATAGTAATTCTTAAAAATAGTGGATTTTAAATTTATATTTAGACGTCCACACTCATCTCCCCTGTACACACAAAATGAGAGTGCAAAGTATAACGCTGTGTGTCAGGGCTGGATAACAGCAATGTCTAACATATAACTGGCAGTAATATAATCCAGTTATTGTCTGGCCCCAGGGCACAGACTGGCACCCGGGGATTGTAATCTGGGGACACCGTCTAAAGGAACAATACGAAGAGATTGTGTCACGCACCAAACATCAGCAGAGAGCGCTCTCATTACAGAGGGACCCAGGGTGTGCTGAAAAAGGAGGGAGGTGGGAATGAGGAGGGCAACCAAAAGAGAGGGACAGGCAGAGGGTGAGGGTGAGAGAGAGGGACAAGAGAGGGACAGGCAGAGGGTAAGGGGGGAAGAGAGGGACAAAAGAGGGACAGGCAGAGGGTGAGGGGGAGAGAGAGGGACAAGAGAGGGACAGGCAGAGGGTAAGGGGGGAAGAGAGGGACAGGCAGAGGGTGACGGGGAGAGAGCGGGACAAGAGAGGGACAGGCAGAGGGAAGGGGGGAAGAGAGGGACAAGAGAGGGACAGGCAGAGGGTGACGGGGAGAGAGCGGGACAAGAGAGGGAAAGGCAGAGGGTAAGGGGGGAAGAGAGGGACAAGAGAGGGACAGCCAGAGGGTGAAGGGGAGAGGGACAAGAGAGGGACAGGCAGAGGGTGAGGGGGGAAGAGAGGGACAAGAGAGGGACAGGCAGAGGGTGACGGGGAGAGAGCGGGACAAGAGAGGGAAAGGCAGAGGGTAAGGGGGGAAGAGAGGGACAAGAGAGGGACAGCCAGAGGGTGAAGGGGAGAGGGACAAGAGAGGGACAGGCAGAGGGAGAGGGGGAGAGAGAGGGACAGGAAGAGGGGTAGACAGTGGGACAAGTGAGGGACAGGCACAGAGTGAGGGGGAGAGAGAGGGACAAGAGAGGGAGAGGCAGAGGGTGAGGGGGAGAGAGAGGGACAGGCACAGATTGAGGGGGAGAGAGAGGGACAAGAGAGGGACAGGCAGAGGGTGAGGGGGAGAGTGAGGGAAAAGAGAGAGACAGGCAGAGGGTGACGGGGGGGGGGGGAGAGAGGGACAAGAGAGGGACAGGCAGAGGGTGAGGGGAGAGAGAGGGACAAGAGAGGGAAAGGAAGAGGGTGACGGGTAGAGAGAGGGACAGGCAGAGGGTGAGATAGTGGGACAAGTGAGGGACAGGCACAGAGTGAGGGGGAGAGAGAGGGACAAGAGAGGGAGAGGGTGAGGGGGAGAGAGAGGGACAGGCGGAGGGGGAGAGAGTGGGACAAGTGAGGGCCAGGCACAGAGTGAGGGGGAGAGAGAGGGACAAGAGAGGGAGAGGCAGAGGGTGACGGGTAGAGAGAGGGATAAGAAAGAGACAGGAAGAGGATGACGGTGAGAAAGAGGGACAAGAGAGGGACAGGCAGAGGGTGACGGGGAGAGAGAGGGACAGGCAGAGGGTAGGGGGGGGAGAGGGACAATAGAGGGACAGGCAGAGGATGATGGGGGAGAGAGGGACAAGAGAGGGACAGGCAGAAGGAGATGGGGAGAGAGAGGGACAGGCAGAGGGTGAGGGGGAGAGAGAGGGACAAGAGAGCGACAGGCAGAGGGTGAGGGGGAGAGAGAGGGACAAGAGACGGACAGGCAGAGGGTGACGGGGAGAGAGAGGGACAAGAGAGGGACAGGCAGACGGTGACAGGGAAAGAGAGGGACAAGAGAGCAACAAAAAGAGGGAGATGGGGAGAGAGAGGGACAAGAGAGGGACAAAAAGAGGGAGATGGGGAGAGAGAGGGACAAGAGAGGGACAAAAAGAGAGAGATGGGGAGAGAGAGAGGGACAAGAGAGGGACAGGCAGATGGTGAGGGGGAGAGAGAGGGACAAGAGAGCGACAGGCAGAGGGTGAGGTGGAGAGAGAGGGACAAGAGAAGGACAGGCATAGGGTGAGGGGGAGAGAGATGGACAAGAGAGGGAAAGGCAGAGAGTGATGGGTAGAGAGAGGGACAGGCAGAGGGTGAGGGGGAGAGAGAGGGACAAGAGAGGGACAGGCAAAGAGTGATGGGTAGAGAGAGGGACAGGCAGAGTGTGACGGGGAGAAAGAGGGACAAGAGAGGGACAAAAAGAGGGAGATGGGGAGAGAGAGGGACAAGAGGGACAGGCAGAGGGTGATGGGGAGAGAGAGGGACAAGAGAGAGACAAAAAGAGGGAGATGGGGAGAGAGATGGACAAGAGAGGGACAGGCAGAGGGTGACAGGGAGAGAGAGAGACAAGAGAGGGACAGGCAAAGAGTGACAGGGAGAAAGAGGGACAAGAGAGGGACAAAAAGAGGGAGATGGGGAGAGAGAGAGACAAGAGAGGGACTAAAAGAGGGAGATGGGCAGAGAGAGGGACAAGAGAGGGACTAAAAGAGGGAGATGGGCAGAGAGAGGGACAAGAGAGGGACAGGCAGTGGGTGAGGGGGAGTGAGAGGGACAATAGAGCGACAGGCAGAGGGTGAGCGTGAGAGAGCGGGACAAGAGAGGGAAAGGCAGAGGGTGAGGGAGAGAGAGACTGACAAGAGAGGGACAGGCAGACAGTGAGGGGGAGAGAGAGGGACAAGAGAGGGAAAGGCAAATGGTAAGGGGGAGAGAGAGGGACAAGAGAGGGACAGGCAGAGGTTGATAAAGATAGAGATGGACAAGAGAGGGACAAAAAGGGAGATGGGGGAGAGAGAGGGACAAGAGAGGGACAGACAGAGGGTGAGGGGGAGAGAGAGGGACAAGAGAGGGAAAGGCAGAGGGTGACGGGTAGAGAGAGGGACAGGCAGAGGGTGAGGGGGAGAGAGAGGGACAAGAGAGGGACAGGCAAAGAGTGACGGGGAGAAAGAGGGACAAGAGAGGGACAAAAAGAGGGAGATGGGGAGAGAGAGACAAGAGAGGGACAACAAGAGGGAGATGGGGAGTGAGAGGGACAAGAGAGGGACAGGCAGAGGGTTATGGGGAGAGAGAGGGACAAGAGAGGGACAAAAAGAGGGAGATGGGGAGAGAGATGGACAAGAGAGGGACAGGCAGAGGGTGAGGGGGAGTGTGAGGGAAAAGAAAGAGACAGGCAGAGAGTGACGGTGAGAAAGAGGGACAAGAGAGGGACAGGCAGAGGGTGAGGGGGAGAGAGAGGGACAGGCAGAGGGTAAGGGGGGAGAGAGGGACAATAGAGGGACAGGCAGAGGGTGACGGGGGGAGAGAGGGACAGGCAGAGGGAGATGGGGAGAGAGAGGGACAGGCAGAGGGTGAGGGGGAGATAGAGGGACAAGAGAGGGACAGGCAGAGGGTGAGGGGGAGAGAGAGGGACAAGAGAGGGACAGGCAGAGGGTGATGGGGAGAGAGAGGGACAAGAGAGGGACAAGCAGATGGTGACAGGGAAAGAGAGGGACAAGAGAGCGACAAAAAGAGGGAGATGGGGAGAGAGATGGACAAGAGAGGAACAGGCAGAGGGTGAGGGGGAGAGAGAGGGACAAGAGAGGGACAAAAAGAGGGAGATGGGGAGAGAGAGAGGTACAAGAGAGGGACAGGCAGATGGTGAGGGAGAGAGAGAGGGACAAGAGAGCGACAGGCAGAGGGTGAGGTGGAGAGAGAGGGACAAGAGAGGGACAGGCAAAGAGTGACGGGGAGAAAGAGGGACAAGAGAGGGACAAAAAAAGGGAGATGGGGAGAGAGAGAGACAAGAGAGGGACAAAAAGAGGGAGATGGGAGAGAGAGGGACACGAGAGTGACTAAAAGAAGAGATGGGCAGAGAGAGGGACAAGAGAGGCACAGGCAGTGGGTGAGGGGAATGAGAGGGACAATAGAGCGACAGGCAGAGGGTGAGCGTGAGAGAGCGGGACAAGAGAGCGACGGGCAGAGGGAGAGGGAGAGAGAGACAAGAGAGGGACAAAAAGAGGGAGATGGGGATAGAGAGTGACAAGAGAGGGACAGGCAGAGGGTGAGGGGGAGAGAGAGAGACAAGAGAGGGACAGGCAAAGAGTGACGGGGAGAAAGAGGGACAAGAGAGGGACAAAAAAAGGGAGATGGGGAGAGAGAGAGACAGGAGAGGGACAAAAAGAGGGAGATGGGAGAGAGAGGGACACGAGAGGGACTAAAAGAAGAGATGGGCAGAGAGAGGGACAAGAGAGGGACAGGCAGAGGGTGAGCGTGAGAGAGCGTGACAAGAGAGGGACAGGCAGAGGGTGAGGGAGAGAGAGAGGGACAAGAGAGGGACAGGCAGACGGTGAGGGGGAGAGAGCGGGACAAGAGACTGAAAGGCAAAGGGTAAGGGGGAGAGAGAGGAACAAGAGAGGGACAGGCAGATGTTGATAGGGATAGAAAGGGACAAGAGAAGGACAAAAAGAGGGAGATGGAGGGAGAGAGAGGGACAGGCAGAGGGTGAGGGGAATGAGAGGGACAATAGAGCGACAGGCAGAGGGTGAGCGTGAGAGAGCGGGACAAGAGAGGGACAGGCAGAGGGTGAGGGAGAGAGAGAGGGACAAGAGAGGGACAGGCAGACGGTGAGGGGGAGAGAGCGGGACAAGAGACTGAAAGGCAAAGGGTAAGGGGGAGAGAGATGAAAAAGAGAGGGACAGGCAGATGTTGATAGGGATAGAAAGGGACAAGAGATGGACAAAAAGAGGGAGATGGAGGGAGAGAGAGGGACAGGCAGAGGGTGAGGGGGAGAGAGAGGGACAAGAGAGGGAAAGGCAGAGGGTGACGTGTAGAGAGAGGGACAGGCAGAGGGTGAGGGAAAGAGAGAGGGGCAAGAGAGGGACAGGCAGAGGGTGATGGGGAGAGAGAAGGACAAGAGAGGGACAAAAAGAGGGAAATGGGGAGAGAGAGGGACAAGAGAGGGACAAAAAGAGGGAGATGGGGAGAGAGAGGGACAAGAGAGGGACAAAAAGAGGAATATGGGGAGAGAGAGAGGGAGAAGAGAGGGACAGGCAGATGGTGAGGGGGAGAGAGAGGGACAAGAGAGCGACAGGCAGAGGGTGAGGTGGAGAGAGAGGGACAAGAGAAGCACAGGCAGAGCGTGAGGGGGAGAGAGAGGGACAAGAGAGGGAAAGGCAGAGGGTGACGGGTAGAAAGAGGGAAAGGCAGAGGGTGAGGGGGGGAGAGAGGGACAAGAGAGGGACAGGCAGAGGGTGATGGGGAGAGAGAAGGACAAGAGAGGGACAAAAAGATGGAGATGGGGAGAGAGAGAGACAAGAGAGGGACAACAAGAGGGAGATGGGGTGTGAGAGGGACAAGAGAGGGACAAGGCATTGGGTGATGGGGAGATAGAGGGACAAGTGAGGGAAAGGCAGAGGGTGAGGACGAGAGAGAGAGACAAGAGAGGGACTCACAGAGGGTGATGGGGAGAGAGAGGGACAAGAGAGGGACAAAAAGAGGGAGCAGAGTGAGAGAGGGACAAGAGAGGGTCAGGCAGAGGATGAGGGGGAGAGAGAGGGACAAGAGAGGGACTGGAAGAGGGTGAGGGGGAGTGAGAGTGACAAGAGAGGGACAGGAAGATGGTGACTGGGAGATAGCGGGACAAGAGAGGGACAAAAAGAGGGAGATGGGGACAGAGAGGGACAAGAGAGGGACAAAAAGAGGGAGATGGGGAGAGAGAGGGACAAGAGAGGGACAGGCAGAGGGTGATGGGGAGAGAGAGGGAAAACAGAGGTACAAAAAGCGGGAGATGGGGAGAGACAAGAGAGGGACAGGCAGAGGTTGACAGGGAGATAGTGGGACAAGAGAGGGACAAAAAGAAGGAAATGGGGACAGAGAGGCACAAGAGAGGGACAAAAGGAGGGAGATCGGGAGAAAGAGGGACAAGAGAGGGACAGGCAGAGGGTGATGGGGAGAGAGAGGGACAAGAGAGCGACAAAATTGGGAGATGGGGAGAGAGAGGGACAAGAGAGTGACAAAAAGAGGGAGATCAGGAGAGAAGGGACAATAGAGGGACAGGCAGATGTTGACAGGGAGAGAGGGGGACAAGAAAGGGACAAAAAGAGGGAGGTGGGGACAGAGAGGGACAAGAGAGGGACAAAAGGAGGGACAGGCAGAGGGTGATGGGGAGAGAGAGGGACAAGAGAGTGACAAAAAGAGGGAGATGAGGAGAGAGAGGGACAAGAGAGGGACAAAAAGATGGAAATGGAGAGAAAGAGATGGAGAGAGCGACAAAAAGAGGGAGACGGGAAAAGGAGATGGAGAGAGGGGGAGCAGAGTGAGAGAGGGAGGGAAGAATGTGAGAGAGAGATTGAGAGAAAGAGGTACAATAAGAGGGAGATGGTGATAGGGGGATCAGAGTGAGAGAGGGAGGGAGAAAGAAAGAGAGAGAAGGACAAGAGTGCGACAGGCAGAGGCGGAGAGAGTGGGACAAGAGAGGGAAAGGCAGAGGTTGATGGGGAGAGAGAGGGACAAGAGAGGGACAACCAGAGGGTGAGGGGGAGAGAGAGGGACAAGAGAGGGACAGGTAGAGGTTGAAGGGGATAGAGAGGAACAAGAGAGGGACAGGCAGAGGGTTGTGGGGAGAGAGAGGGACAAGAGAGGGACAAGTAGACGTTTAAGGGGATAGAGAGGGACAAGAGAGGGACAGTTAGACGGTGAGGGGGAGAGGGACAAGAGAAGGACAGGCAGAGGGTGATGGTGAAAGAGAGGGACAAGAGAGGGACAGGCAGAGGGTGACGGGGAGAGAGAGGAACAAGAGAGGGACAGGCAGATGGTGAGGGGGATAGAGAGGGACAAGAGAGGGACAGGCAGAGGGTGATGTGGAAAGAGAGGAACAAGAGAGGGACAGGCAGATGGTGAGGGGGATAGAGAGGGACAAGAGAGGGAAAGGCAGAGGGTGAGAGGGAGAGAGAGGGACAAGAGAGGGACAGGCAGAGGGTGACGGGGAGAGAGAGGGACAAGAGAGGCACAAAAAGAGGGAGACGGAGAGAGGGAGATGGAGAAAGAGGGACAAGAAAGGGGAAATGAAGAGAGGGAGACAGAGAGAGGGGAGCAGAGTGAGAGAGAGAGGGACAAGAGTGGGACAGGCAGAGGGTGGGGGCGAGAGAGGGACAAAAAGAGGGAGACGGAGAGAGGGAGATGGAGAGACGGAGATGAAGAGAGTTCGAGCAGAGTGAGAGAGGGAGGTAGAAAGAAAGAAAGAGAGAGGGACAAGAGAGGGACATGCAGAGGGTGATGGGGAGAGAGAGGGACAAGAGAGTGACAAAAAGAGGGAGATGGAGAGAGGGAGACAGAGAGAGGGGGAGCAGAGGGAGAGCGGGAGGGAGAAAGAAAGAGAGAGGGGGACAAGAGAGGGACAGGCAGAGGGTGAGGGCGAGAGAGGGATAAAAAGAGGGAGACGGCGAGAGGGAGATGGAGAGAGGGAGATGGAGAGAGTGATGCAGAGTGAGAGAGGGAGGGAGAATGAGAGAGAGCGATGGAGAGAGAGGGATAAAAAGAGGGAGATGGGGGGAGAGAGGGACAAGAGAGGGACAGGCAGAGGTTGACGGGGAGAGAGTGAGACAAGAGAGGGACAAAAAGAGGGAGATGGGGACAGAGAGGGACAAGAGAGGGACAAAAGGAGGGAGAGGAGGACAGAGAGGGACAAGAGAGGGACAGGCAGAGGGTGATGTGGAGAGAGAGGGACAAGAGAGCACCAAAAAGTGGGAGTTGAGGAGATTGAGAGACAAGAGAGGGACAAAAAGAGGGAGACAGAGAGAAAGCGATGGAGAGAGCGACAAAAAGAGGGAGACGGGAAAAGGAGATGGAGAGAGGGGGAGCAGAGTGAGAGAGGGAGGGAGAAAAAAAGAGAGAGAAGGACAAGAGTGGGACAGGCAGAGGGTGACGGGTAGAGAAGGACAAGAGAGGGATAGGCAGAGAGTGATGGGGAGAGAGGGACAAGAGAGAGAAAGGCAGAGGTTGATGGGGAGAGAGAGCGACAAAAGAGGGACAGGCAGAAGATTATGGGGAGAGAGAGGGACAAGAGAGGGACAGGCAGAGGTTGACGGGAATAGAGAGGGACAAGAGAGGGACAGTTAGAGGGTGAGGGGAAGAGAGAGAGACAAGAGAGAGTCAGGCAGAGGTTGACGGGGAAAGAGAGGAACAAGAGAGGGACAGGCAGAGGGTGATGGGGAGAGAGAGGGACAAGAGAGGGATGGGCAGAGGGTGACGGGGAAAGAGAGGAACAAGAGAGGGACAGGCAGAGGGTTATGGGGAGAGAGAGTGACAAGAGAGGGACAGGCAGAGGTTGACGGGGATAGAGAGGGACAAGAGAAGGACAGGCAGAGGGTGATGAAGAAAGAGGAGGACAAGAGAGGCATAGGCAGAAAGTGATAGGGGGAGAGAGGGACAAGAGAGAGAAAGGCAGAGGGTGATGGGGAGAGAGAGGGACAAGAGAGGGATGGGCAGAGGGTGACGGGGAAAGAGAGGAACAAGAGAGGGACAGGCAGAGGGTTATGGGGAGAGAGAGTGACAAGAGAGGGACAGGCAGAGGTTGACGGGGATAGAGAGGGACAAGAGAAGGACAGGCAGAGGGTGATGAAGAAAGAGGAGGACAAGAGAGGCATAGGCAGAAAGTGATGGGGGGAGAGAGGGACAAGAGAGAGAAAGGCAGAGGTTGATGGGGAGAGAGAGGGACAAAAGAGGGACAGGAAGAGGATTATGGGGAGAGAGAGGGACAAGAGAGGGACAGGCAGAGGTTGATGGGGATAGAGAGGGACAATAGAGGGACAGTTAGAAGGTGAGGGGAAGAGAGAGAGACAAGAGAGGGACAGGCAGAGGTTGACGGGGAAAGAGAGGAACAAGAGAGGGACAGGCAGAGGGTGATGGGGAGAGAGAGGGACAAGAGAGGGAAAGGCAGAGGGTGAGAGGGAGAGAGAGGGACAAGAGAGGGACAGGCAGAGGGTGACGGGGAGAGAGAGGGACAAGAGAGAGACAAAAAGAGGGAGAAGGAGAAAGGGAGAAGGAGAGAGGGAGACGGAGAGGGGGAGCAGAGTAAGAGAGGGAGATGGAGAAAGAGGGACAAGAAAGGGGAGATGAAGAGAGGGAGACAGAGAGAGGGGAGCAGAGTGAGAGAGAGAGGGGGGCAAGAGAGGGACAGGCAGAGGGTTATGGGGAGAGAGAGGGACAAAAAGAGGGAGACGGAGAGAGGGAGATGGAGAGAGGGAGATGGAGGGAGTGGGAGCAGAGTGAGAGAGGGAGGGAGAAAGAAAGAGAGAGAGAGGGACAAGAGAGGGACAGGCAGAGGGTGAGGGTGAGAGAAGGACAAAAAGAGGGAGATGGAGAGAGAGGGATAAAAAGAGGGAGATGGAGAGAAGGGGATCAGAGAGAGAGAGGGAGGGATAAAGAAAGAGATAGAAGGACAAGAGTGGGACAGGCAGAGGGTGATGGGGAGAGAGAGGGACAAGAGAGGACAAAAAGAGGGAGATGAAGAGAGGGAGACAGAGAGAGGGGGAGCAGAGTGAGAGAGGGAGGGAGAATGAGAGAGAGAGAAATGGAGAGAGAGGGATAAATAGAGGGAGATGGAGAGAGGGGGATCAGAGTGAGAGAGGGAGGTAGAAAGAAAGAGAGAGAGGGACAAGAGAGGGACAGGCAGAGGGTGAGGGGAAGAGAGAGGGACAAGAGAGGGATAAAAAGTGGGAGACGGAGAGAGGGAGATGGAGAGAGGGAGATGGAGAGAGGGAGATGGAGAGAGGGGGAGCAGAGTGAGAGAGGGAGGGAGAATGAGAGAGAGAGATGGAGAGAGAGGGATAAAAAGAGGGAGATGGAGAGAGGGGGATCAGAGTGAGAGAGGGAGGTAGAAAGAAAGAAAGAGAGAAAGAAAGGGGTAAAAGAGGAAGACAGAGAGAGGGGAAGCAGAGTGAGAAAGGGAGGGAGAAAGAGAGAGAGAGGGACAAGAGAGGGATAAAAGGAGGGAGATAGAGAGGGGGATCAGAGTGAGAGAGGGAGGTAGAAAGAAAGAGAGAAAGAAAGGGGTAAAAGAGAAAGACAGAGAGAGGGGAAGCAGAGTGAGAAAGGGAGGGAGAAAGAGAGAGAGAGGGACAAGAGAGGGACAAAAGGAGGGAGATGGAGAGGGGGATCAGAGTAAGAGAGAGAGGGAGAAAGAGAGAGAGAGAGGGATAAAAAGAGGGAGACAGAGAGAGGGGGAGCAGAGTGAGAGAGAGATGGAGAAAGAGAGAGACAGGGACAAAAATATGGAGATGGAGAGAGGGGGAGCTTAGGTAGAGAAAGAGAGAGGGAGGGAGAAAAAGAGAGGGATGGAGAGAAAGGGAGTAGAGTGAGAGAGAGATCGAGAAAGAAAGAGAGAGGGACCAGAGAAGCACAAAAAGAGGGAGACGGACAGACAGGGAGCAGAGTGAGAGTGAAAGGGAGAAAGAGAGAGAGGGGGGGACAAAAAGATGGAGACGGAGAGAGGCAGAGCTGTGTGAGAGAGAGAGGAGGGAGAAAAGAGAGAGGGATGGAGAGAAAGGGAGCAGAGAGAGAGAGAGAGAGGGATAAAGAGAGAGAGAGGGACAAGAGAGGGACAAAAGGAGGGAGTCAGAGAGAGGGGGAGCAGAGTGAGAGAGAGGGAGAGAGAATGAGAGAGAGAAAGATGGAGAGAGAGGGACAAAAAGAGGGAGACAGGGGGAGGGGGAGCAGAGAGAGAGAGATAGATAGATAGAGAGAGAGAGAGAGAGGGAGAGAGAGAGATAAAGATATAGAGATAGAGATGGAGAGATAGGTGGGGGGGGACATAGAGAGTAAGAGAGAGTCAGGGACAAATAAAGAGAGAGGGGAGAGAAACAAAGAGAGAGAATGATTAACTAAAACAGAGGAAGGAAATAGGCAGAGAGAATGAGAAATATGAGAGACAATATGGATCTCAGAAAGATAGGGGAAACAGGGACAAATAGAAAGAGTAAAAGAGAAAGAGAGATAAATGAACAGAAAAATGGTATATATATACAAATAGAAGCTATGAGAAAAAAAACAGATAAACCAAAGGAATAAGAGAGGGTTAAAAGGGTAATAATATGTAAATGAAAAGGGGAAAGAGAAGAAACGAGCAGCACAAAAGATGTGACCATGTGAAAAAGAACTGAATGTGGAAAAGAATGAAGGAGGGAGGGGGGAGAGATATGAGCGAGGAGGGAAATACATGAATCAACAGAGAGACAGAGATGAGATGATCAGATGGATTCTTGCTATGAGGAGAGAAGATGGAACAACTTCCCAAGTGTAGATAAAATGGGAGGACATCACCTCTAATGTTTGGTCAGACTATCTGGACATAACATCCCATTGACACAAGTATCACCAGAGGACATCCAGGAACGAAGAGCCCAGACTTGTGTAAGCCTGCACACCAACTCTCTTATACTGCTTGCTTAGTTTTGCTCTCTGCCATGATGTATGGGTATGTATGGTCCTGTTCTCTTTGACTTTTCTTTCCATAGTATCCTCCTGATGTGCTGTCCCTGCTATTTCTGTATCTGACCCTGCTCTCCCTGGTCCTTTATATGCTATGTCTGGTCCTGCTCTCCCTGGTCCTTATATTCTATGTCTGCTCCTGCTCTCTTATATCCTGATATGCTATGTCTGGTCCCCCTCCCCCTCATCTGAATTTGCCATGTCTGGTCCTGCTCTCCCTGGTCCTGATTTGCTATGTCTGGTCCTGTGCTCCTTGGTCCTGATTTGCTATATATGGTCCTGCTCTCCCTGGTCCTGAGTTGCTATTTCTGGTCCTGCATGTTCTGGTCCTGATTTGCTATGTCTGGCACTGCTCTCCCTTGTCCTGAGTTGCTATGTCGGGTCCTGCTTTCCCTGTCCTGATTTGCTGTATATGGTCCTGCTCTCCATGGTCCTTATATTCTATGTCTACTCCTGCTCTCTTATGTCCTGATATGCTATGTCTGGCCCCCTCCCCCTCATCCGAATTTGCCATGTCTGGTCCTGCTCTCCCTGGTCCTGATTTGCTATGTCTGGTCCTGCTCTCCCTGGTCCTGATTTGCTATGTCTGGTCCTGTGCTCCCTGGTCCCAATTTGCTATATATGGTCCTGCTCTCCCTTGTCCTGAGTTGCTATTTCTGGTCCTGCATGTTCTGGTCCTAATTTGCTATGTCTGGCCCTGCTCTCCCTTGTACTGAGTTGCTATGTCTGGTCCTGCTCTCCCTGGTCCTGATTTGCTATGTCTGGTCCTGCATGCCCTAAACCTGATTTGCTATGTCTGGTCCTGCCCCACCTTGTCCTGATTTGCTATGTCTGGCCCTGCTCTCCTTTCTGCTGATTTACTATGTCTGGTCCTGCTCTCCCTGGTCCTGATTTGCTATGTCTGGTCCTGTGCTCCTTGGTCCTGATTTACTATGTCTGGTCCTGCATGCCCTGGTCCTGATTTGCTATGTCTGGTCCTGCTCTCCCTGGTCCTGATTTGCTATGTCTGGTCCTGCATGCCCTAAACCTGATTTGCTATGTCTGGTCCTGCTCCACCTTGTCCTGATTTGCTATGGCTGGCCATGCTCTCCTTTCTGCTGATTTACTATGTCTGGTCCTGCTCTCCGGTCCTGATTTGCTACGTCTAGTCCTGCTCTCCATGGTCCTGATTTGCTATGTCTAGTCCTGTGCTCCTTGGTCCTGTTTTACTATGTCTGGTCCTGCATGCCCTGGTCCTGATTTGCTTTGTCTGGTCCTGCTCTCCCTGGTCCTGATTTGCTATGTCTGGTCCTGTGCTCCTTGGTCCTGCTTACTATGTCTGGTCCTGCTCTCCCTGGTCCTGATTTGCTATGTCTGGTCCTGCTCTCCCTGTTCCTGATTTGCTATGTCTGGTCATGTGCTCCTTGGTCCTGATTTACTGTGTCTGGTCCTTTGCTCCCTGGTCCCTATTTGCTGTATATGGCCCTGCTCTCCCTGGTCCTTCTATTCTATGTCTGCTCCTGCTCTCTTATGTCCTGATATGCTATGTCTGGTCCCCCTCCCACTCATGTGAATTTGCCATGTCTAGTCCTGCTCTCCCTGGTCCTTATTTGCTATGTCTGGTCCTGCTCTCCCTGTTCCTGATTTGCTATGTCTGGTCCTGTGCTCCCTGGTCCTGATTTGCTATGTCTGGTCCTGTGCTCCTTGGTCCTGATTTGCTATGTCTGGTCCTGCTCTCCCTGTTCCTGATTTGCTATGTCTGGTCCTGTGCTCCTTGGTCCTGTTTTACTATGTCTGGTCCTGCATGCCCTGGTCCTGATTTGCTTTGTCTGGTCCTGCTCTCCCTGGTCCTGATTTGCTATGTCTGGTCCTGTGCTCCTTGGTCCTGCTTACTATGTCTGGTCCTGCTCTCCCTGGTCCTGATTTGCTATGTCTGGTCCTGCTCTCCCTGTTCCTGATTTGCTATGTCTGGTCATGTGCTCCTTGGTCCTGATTTACTGTGTCTGGTCCTTTGCTCCCTGGTCCCTATTTGCTGTATATGGCCCTGCTCTCCCTGGTCCTTCTATTCTATGTCTGCTCCTGCTCTCTTATGTCCTGATATGCTATGTCTGGTCCCCCTCCCACTCATGTGAATTTGCCATGTCTAGTCCTGCTCTCCCTGGTCCTTATTTGCTATGTCTGGTCCTGCTCTCCCTGTTCCTGATTTGCTATGTCTGGTCCTGTGCTCCCTGGTCCTGATTTGCTATGTCTGGTCCTGTGCTCCTTGGTCCTGATTTGCTATGTCTGGTCCTGCTCTCCCTGTTCCTGATTTGCTATGTCTGGTCCTGTGCTCCTTTGTCCTGATTTACTGTGTCTGGTCCTTTGCTCCCTGGACCCAATTTGCTGTATATGGTCCTGCTCTCCCTGGTCCTTATATTCTATGTCTGGTCCTGCTCTCCCTGGTCCTGATTTGCTATGTCTGGTCCTGTGCTCCCTGGTCCCAATTTGCTATATATGGTCCTGCTCTCCCTTGTGCTGAGTTGCTATTTCTGGTCCTGCATGTTCTGGTCCTGATTTGCTATGTCTGGCCCTGCTCTCCCTTGTACTGAGTTGCTATGTCGGGTCCTAATTTCCCTGGTCCTGATTTGCTATGTCTGGTCCTGCATGACCTAAACCTGATTTGCTATGTCTGGTCCTGCTCCACCTTGTCCTGATTTGCTATGTCTGGCCCAGCTCTCCTTTCTGCTGTTTTACTACGTCTGGTCCTGCTCTCCCCGGTCCAGATTTGCTATGTCTGGTCCTGCTCTCCCTGGTCCTGATTTGCTATGTCTGGTCCTGCATGCCCTAAACCTGATTTGCTATGTCTGGTCCTGCTCCACCTTGTCCTGATTTGCTATGGCTGGCCATGCTCTCCCTTCTGTTGATTTACTATGTCTGGTCCTGCTCTCCCTGGTCCTGATTTGCTATGTCTGGTCCTGCTCTGCCTGGTCCTGATTTGCTATGTCTGGTCCTGTGCTCCTTGGTCCTGATTTACTGTGTCTGGTCCTGTGCTCCTTGGTCCTGATTTACTATGTCTAGTCCTGCTCTCCCTGGTCCTGATTTGCTATGTCTGGTCCTGCTCTCCCTGTTCCTGATTTGCTATGTCTGGTCCTGTGCTCCTTGGTCCTGATTTGCTATGTCTGGTCGTGTGCTCCTTGGTCCTGATTTGCTGTGTCTGGTTCTTTGCTCCCTGGTCCCAATTTGCTGTATATGGTCCTGCTCTCCCTTGGCCTGAGTTGCTATTTCTGGTCCTGTATGTTCTGGTCCGGATTTGCTATGTCTGGTCCTACTCTCCCTATTCCTGATTTGCTATGTCTGGTCCTGTGCTCCTTGGTCCTGATTTACTGTGTCTGGTCCTTTGCTCCATGGTCCCAATTTGCTGTATATGGTCCTGCTCTCCCTGGTCCTTATATTCTATGTCTGCTCCTGCTCTCTTATGTCCTGATATGCTATGTCTGGTCCCCCTCCCCCTCATTCGAATTTGCCATGTCTAGTCCTGCTCTCCCTGGTCCTTATTTGCTATGTCTGGTCCTGCTCTCCCTGGTCCTGATTTGCTATGTCTGGTCCTGTGCTCCCTGGTCCCAATTTGCTATATATGGTCCTGCTCTCCCTTGTGCTGAGTTGCTATTTCTGGTCCTGCATGTTCTGGTCCTGATTTGCTATGTCTGGCCCTGCTTTCCCTTGTACTGAGTTGCTATGTCGGGTCCTAATTTCCCTGGTCCTGATTTGCTATGTCTGGTCCTGCATGCCCTAAACCTGATTTGCTATGTCTGGTCCTGCTCCACCTTGTCCTGATTTGCTATGTCTGGCCCAGCTCTCCTTTCTGCTGATTTACTATGTCTGGTCCTGCTCTTCCCGGTCCAGATTTGCTATGTCTGGCCCTGCTCTCCCTGGTCCTGATTTGCTATGTCTGGTCCTGTGCTCCTTCGTCCTGATTTACTATGTCTGGTTTTGCATGCCCTGGTCCTGATTTGCTATGTCTGGTCCTGCATGCCCTAAACCTGATTTGCTATGTCTGGTCCTGCTCCACTTTGTTCTGATTTGCTATGGCTGGCCATGCTCTCCTTTCTGTTGATTTACTATGTCTGGTCCTGCTCTCCCTGGTCCTGATTTGCTATGTCTGGTCCTGCTCTCCCTGGTCCTGATTTGCTATGTCTGGTCCTGTGCTCCTTGGTCCTGATTTACTATGTCTGGTCCTGCATGCCCTGGTCCTGATTTGCTATGTCTGGTCCTGCTCTCCCTGGTCCTGATTTGCTATGTCTGGTCCTGTTCTCCTTGGTCCTGATTTACTATGTCTGGTCCTGCTCTCCCTGGTCCTGATTTGATATGTCTGGTCCTGCTCTCCCTGTTTCTGATTTGCTATGTCTGGTCGTGTGCTCCTTGGTCCTGATTTGCTATGTCTGGTCGTGTGCTCCTTGGTCCTGATTTGCTGTGTCGTGTCCTGCTTTTCCTGGTCCTGATTTGCTATGTCTGGTCCTGCATGCCCTAAACCTGATTTGCTGTGTCTGGTCCTGATCCACCTTGTCCTAATTTGCTATGTCTGGTCCTGCTCTCCTTTCTGCTGATTTGCTATGTCTGGTCCTGCTCTCCCTGGTCCTGATTTGAAATGTCTGGTCCTGATCACCCTGGTCCTGATTTGCTATGTCTGGTCCTGCCCTCCCTGGTCCTTATTTATGATATTTGGTCTGATTTGCTATGTCTTGTCTGGCTCTCCCTTATCCTGAGTTGCTATGTCTGGTCCTGCATGTCCTGGTCCTGATTTGCTATGTCTGGTCCTGCTCTCCCTTGTCCTAATTTGCTATGTCTTGTCCTGCTCTTCCTGGTCCTGATTTGTTATGTCTGGTCCTGCCCTCCCTGGTCCTTATTTATGATATTTGGTCCTGATCGCCCGGATCCAGGTTTGCTATGTCTGGTCCTACATGCCCTAAACCTGATCCTGCTCCACCTTGTCCTGATTTGCTATGTCTGGTCATGCTCTCCTTTCTGCTGATTTGCTATGTCCGGTCCTGCTCTCCCTGGTCCTGATTTGCAATGTCTGGTCCTGATCGCCCTGGTCCTGATTTGCTATGTCTGGTCCTGAGATGCTATGTCTGGTCTGGCTCTCCCTTGTCCTGAGTTGCTATGTCTGGTCCTGCATGCCCTGGTCCTGATTTGCTATGTCTGGTCTTGCTCTCCCTTGTCCTGATTTGCTATGTCGGGTCCTGCTCTCCCTTGTCCTAATTTGCTATGTCTGGTCCGGCTCTCCCTTGTCCTGAGTTGCTATGTCTTGTCCTGATCTCCCTGGTCTTGATTTGTTATGTCTGGTCCTGCTCTCCCTGGTCCTGATTTATGATATTTGGTCCTGATCGCCCCAAGC
This sequence comes from Discoglossus pictus, assembly GCA_027410445.1. Classification (NCBI taxonomy): domain Eukaryota; kingdom Metazoa; phylum Chordata; class Amphibia; order Anura; family Alytidae; genus Discoglossus; species Discoglossus pictus. The sequence continues at coordinate 239,758,378 of CM050169.1, read as the reverse complement.
TTGCTATCTCTGGTCCTGCTTGCCTGGTCCTGCTTTGCTATCTGTGATCCAACTCACCCTGGTCCTGATTTGCTATCTGTGATCCAACTCACCCTAGTCCTGATTTGCTATCTCTGGTCCCGCTCTCCCTGGTCCAGCTTTTGCCATGGTCATAATGTGCTGTATCAGAGTCAGGCTTCCCATGGTGCTGATTTGCTGTCTCTGATCCTACTTTGCTGTCCCTGGTTCTGCTCCCCCTAGTTCTGGAATATTGTGTCTGGTCCTATTCTCTCTGGTCTGGATTAGTTGTGTCTGGTCTTGATTTGTCATCCCTGGTTATTATCTCCCTGTTTCTATTTTGTTGTGTCTGTTTCAGTTCCCTTTGTCCTTATTTGCTATGGTTAGTCTTGCCCTGCATGGTCATGTATTTCCTTTGGTCCTGCTCCCACTTTTCCTAATTTTCTGTCCTAATTTTGGTCCTTCTCCCACTGGTCTTGATTTGCTGTCCCCGGTCCTAGTTTACTGTATCTGTTTCTGCCCCTGCCCCTCTTTCCCATTGGTTCTCATTTGTTGTGTCATCTTGTTCTCCATGGTCCTGAGTTCCTGTATTTATTCTTGTGCTATGATCCTGATTTCCTTTGTCTGGTCCTGTTCTCAATGGTGCTAAATTACTTTTTCTAGTCTTTCTCTCTAGTTTTTATTTGCTGTATCTGGTCCTACTACTCCTGGTCCTGATCTGGTTCTGTCCCCTTTCTCCTGATTTTGATGTATCTGGGCATGTCCCCTGGTCCTGTAATCTGTCTGGTCCTGCTCTCCCTAGCCTGGATTATTGTGTCTTCCCCTGTTCTCTCTGGTCTTGATTTGCCGTGTCTGGTATTGGTGTCATGGTCCTGATATGCCCTTTGTGGTCCTGTTCTCTGTCTGGTCCTTCTCTCCTGGTCCTGTTTTGTTCTGTCCCATTATGTTCTCTCAGGTCCGGAATTCCTATGTTTGGCTTTACTCTCAGGTCCTGACTTGTTGTTTCTTGGGCTGCTCTACATGGTCCTGATTCGCTGTGTCTTGTTCTGTTCTTTTTGGTTCTGACTTGCTGTGTCTGGTCCAGCTCATTTGGTCCTGATTTTTTATATCTGACTCTGTTCCCCCTGGTCCTAATTTGCTCTGTCTAGTTTTGTTGTGTCTGGTTCTGCTCCCACGTAATCCTGATTAGCTGTCTGGCTTTTTCCTCACTTGTTCCTGATTTGTTCGGTATGATTCTGGCCTCCTTGGCCCTGATTTTTGTATCTGATCCTGCTCCCCCTGTTGCTAGTTTGCGGTGAGAGATCCTACCCTCCTTAGTGCCAATTTGTTATGTTTGATCCTGTTGCCCCTTTCCATGATTTTTTATGTTTGATCCTGCGCACTCTGGCCCAGATTTCCAGTGTCTGATCCTGTTCCCAACGGTCCTGATTTACCATGGCTGGTCCTTCTCCTCCTGGTCCTGATCTGGGGTATCTCGTCCTTCTCTCCTTGTTGTATATTTGCTGTGTCTGGTCCAGCTCTTCCTGTTGTCCAGGTGGCGCTGTGATCAGTGAGTGCCCCCTCTCCCAGGGTGTGCTGATAGTCTCTGCAATCAGTGAGTGCCCCATCTCCTAGTGAGTGCTGATAATCACTGTGAGCAGTGAGTGCCCCCTCTCCCAGTGTGTCCTATTAGTCTCTGAGAGCAGTGAGTGCCCCCTCTCCCAGTGTGTCCTATTAGTCTCTGAGAGCAGTGAGTGCCCGCTGATCCCGGGAGTCCTATCAGTCTCTGGGAGCAGTGAGTGCCCCCTCTCCTAGGTTGTCCTATTAGTCTGTGGAAGCAGTGAGTGCCCACACTCCAGGGAGTCCTATTAGTCTCTGGGAGCAGTGAGTGCCCCCTCTCCTAGGTTGTCCTATTAGTCTCTGGGAGCAGTAAGTGCCCACCTTCCAGGGAGTCCTATTAGTCTCTGGGAGCAGTGAGTGCCCCCTCTCCTAGGTTGTCCTATTAGTCTCTGGGAGCAGTAAGTGCCCACCTTCCAGGGAGTCCTATTAGTCTCTGGGAGCAGTGAGTGCCCCCTCTCCTAGGTTGTCCTATTAGTCTCTGGGAGCAGTAAGTGCCCACCTTCCAGGGAGTCCTATTAGTCTCTGGGAGCAGTGAGTGCCCACACTCCAGGGTGTCCTATTAGTCTCTGGGAGCAGTCAGTGCCCCCTCTTCCAGGGAGTGCTGATAGTCTCTGGGAGCAGGGAGTCCCCTGCCCCCCCCCCCCTCCCAGGGTGTGCTGATAGTCTCTAAGAGCAGTAAGTCCCCCCCCCCCCCCCCTCCTCTCAGGGTGTCCTATTAGTCTCTCGGAGCAATGAGTGCCCACCCTCCAGGGATTCCTTCTAGTCTCTTGGAGCATTGAGTGCCCACCCTCCAGAGAGTCCTATTAGTCTGGGAGCAGTGAGTGCCCACCCTCCAGGGAGCCCTATTAGTCTCTGGGAGCAATGAGTGCCCACCCTCCAGGGAAGCCTATTAGTCTCTGGGAGCAGTGAGTGCCCACCCTCCAGGGAGTCCTATTAGTCTCTGGGAGCAGTGAGTGCCCACCCTCCAGGAGTCCTATTAGTCTCTGGGAGCAGTGAGTGCCACCTCTCCCAGGGTGTCCTATTAGTCTCTGGGAGCAGTGAGTGCCACCTCTCCCAGGGTGTCCTATTCGTCTCTGGGAGCAGTGAGTGCCCACACTCTAGGGAGTCCTATTAGTCTCTAGGAGCAGTGAGTGCCCACACTCTAGGGAGTCCTATTAGTCTCTGGGAGCAGTGAGTGCCCACACTCCAGGGAGTCATATTAGTCTCTGGGAGCAGTGAGTGCCCACACTCTAGGGAGTCCTATTAGTCTCTAGGAGCAGTGGGTGCCCCCTCTCCCAGGGAGTGCTGATAGTCTCTGGTAGCAGTGAGTGCCCACCCTCCAGGGAGTCCTATTAGTCTCTGGGAGCAGTGAGTGCCCACCCTCCAGGGAGTCCTATTAGTCTCTGGTAGCAGTGAGTGCCTCCTCTCCCAGGGAGTCCTATTAGTCTCTGGGAGCAGTGAGTGCCCACCCTCCAGCGAGTGTTTCCTGGGTGCATTCAGTATGTGCCCAGGTCCTGAGTGCTGATCACTGTATCACACATTGCAAACATAATTATGTGAATGTGACTAATATGATATCAATTAACCAATGACTCATTCGCTTAAACATCTAGTTATTTTGTCCCTGTATATAATCCAATTGCGAATAAAACACTTGTGTTACATTATTTATCTGTCTAATTATAACTCGTTAGTCAGTATCCTGCATTTTCTTAGATCTCTCACATTTATTACATTCTTTGCCTGTTCTTTCCACAAATCCTTCCTGACATGTTATATGGCTCCATGCAACTTCTGGGGTGGTTACATATTGGAAACAAAGGGGATTCTGGGTAAAATATGTTTTTCTTTGGAGCCATGATTTAAAACCGGTACTAACAATGGAGAATCTGTTGGAGCTCTACAGATAACATATAATAATAATTCTAATAATAAAAAATGCACATATTATTATGTGTTTACATTTCTACGGGTTGAGGGCTTGAAGTTATTGCTGCTGAGCCTGTGGCGAGGGGTAGGTGCCCATTTCTAAAGACTGCATACATTTAAGGATACCCTGTTATCCTCCTACACCCCCACTCCACTGAACCGGTTGGCACATGCCATGAGTCTTCAAGGAAGTGCTCAACTCAGAGACAATGGAAATCTGGTCTACTTTCTATAACAAAATGTTTTAGGTTCTTTGTTTCCACTGCTGCTAATGTTTGTTTGTTATATACCTTCCAAATATGTGAGGTTTTTGTTAAATTACAGTGGACCAGAATACCATTGCCCCAAACGTTTTCTCTGTGAGGGCGCTTGGTGGCATCTTAAGAAAGTTATTCAGGGAGCTTGATTTTCAAGAGCTGTTGATGAATGGCTTTGGGCACAAGGGCCATTTTGGAATATGGTAAAGGAGATGTGTGGTTCCATAAGAAACAATTGGGATTTCAATAATTATTTTTGAGACCAAGGAGGTTTCATGGTTGAATTATTTTGGGAGTTTTCTCTGTACAGCTCCTAACATTTGTTACCTTTCTGCAGATTCATCATCCAGATCTCCTCAAGAAATTAAATGTTGGGGATAAATTCATATTAGTAAGTAGCATAACCCTAATGGATTCGCTACCTTGTCATGGTGAAGCGGCTTGTGTACCTCAATTAAGCTGTGAGCTATACCATGTAGGGTCACAAAAGATGAGCAGTTAATATTAAAGAGGTCAGACAAATTGCGGTCCACTGGAGAAAGAACTGGCAACACACTACAGTATCCTTGTCAAGAAAACCTTATGGGTAAGCATGACCAGAGACATATCGATCGATATGCCTGGCTTGCTGTGTTCTATAAGGTCACAGAGAGTTGGAGACAACCGAATGACTAAACAAAACATAATATTTCCATTTATGTAAATGACTTAGTGAGAATGCTGCAGCTTGAAATGAAAGGGGCGTAACGAGGGGGATTTATGTTATCTACTTGACATATTCCAGGATATCAATGTTTTTCTAAAACACTCAGTTTATGTGTTTTGATCAAAGGGAACCAATTACATGTTTGGTATTTCTTGGTAAATGAAGTGGAACTTGTATTTAGTAGATATATCCCAAATGATGAGTTGAATCATTGCCTCCTGGGCACATCAGTCCGTGTACATAAGCTCCAGTTATTATGGACATCCTGAGGTCTTTATGTATTAAGAACAACATATTGGAGGTGACACCGAGTAGATGAGATATTATATATTGTAAATCTCTCACCTCACACAATATCATAATCTCCATGCTCCTGCTCTCCACTCTGTGTCTCTCTGCCATAATCTCCATGCTCCTGCTCTCCACTCTGTGTCTCTCTGCTATAATCTCCATGCTCCTGCTCTCCACACTGTGGCTCTCTGCCATAATCTCCATGCTCCTGCTCTCCACATTGTGGCTCTCTGCCATAATCTCCATGCTCCTGCTCTCCACACTGTGGCTCTCTGCCATAATCTCCATGCTTCTGCTCTCCACTCTCTGGCTGTCTGCCATAATCTCCATGCTCCTGCACTCCACACTGTGGCTCTCTGCCATACTCTCCATGCTCCTGCTCTCCGCTCTGTGGCTCTCTGCCATAATCTCCATGCTCCTGCTCTCCACACTGTGGCTCTCTGCCATAATCTCCATGCTCCTGTTCTCCACACTGTGGCTCTCTGCCATAATCTCCATGCTCCTGTTCTCCACACTGTGGCTCTCTGTTATAATCTCCATGCTCCTGCTCTCCACACTGTGGCTCTCTGCCATAATCTCCATGCTCCTGCTCTTCACACTGTGGCTCTCTGTCATAATCTCCATGCTCCTGCTCTCCACTCTGTAGCTCTCTGTTATAATCTCCATGCTCCTGTTCTCCACACTGTGGCTCTCTGTCATAATCTCCATGTTCCTGCTCTCCACTCTGTGGCTCTCTGCCATAATCTCCATGTTCCTGCACTCCACTCTGTAGCTCTCTGTCGTAATCTTCATGCTCCTGTACTCCACTCTGTGGCTCTCTGCCATAATCTCCATGCTCCTGCTCTCCACTCTGTGTCTCTCTGCTATAATCTCCATTCTCCTGCTCTCCACTCTCTGGCTCTCTGCCATAATCTCCATGCTCCTGCTCTCCGCTCTGTGGCTCTCTGCTATAATCTCCATTCTCCTGCTCTCCACTCTCTTGCTCTCTGCCATAATCTCCATGCTCCTGCTCTCCGCTCTGTGGCTCTCTGCCATAATCTCCATGCTCCTGCTCTCCACACTGTGGCTCTCTGTCATAATCTCCATGCTCCTGCACTCCACTCTGTGGCTCTCTGCCATAATCTCCTTGTTCCTGCACTCCACTCTGTAGCTCTCTGTCGTAATCTCCATGCTCCTGTAATCCACTCTGTGGCTCTCTGCCATAATCTCCATGCTCCTGCTCTCCACTTTGTGGCTCTCTGTCATAATCTCCATACTCCTGCACTCCACTCTGTGGCTCTCTGCCGTAATCTCCATGTTCCTGCACTCCACTCTGTAGCTCTCTGTCGTAATCTCCATGCTCCTGTACTCCACTCTGTAGCTCTCTGCCATAATCTCCATGCTCCTGCTCTCCACTCTGTGTCTCTCTGCAATAATCTCCATGCTCCTGCTCTCCACTCTGTGGCTCTCTGTCGTAATCTCCATGCTCCTGCTCTCTACTCTGTGGCTCTCTGCCATAATCTCTATGCTCCTGCACTCCACACTGTGGCTCTCTGCCGTAATCTCCTTCTTCCTGCACTCCACTCTGTAGCTCTCTGTCGTAATCTCCATGCTCCTGTACTCCACTCTGTAGCTCTCTGCCATAATCTTCATGCTCCTGCTCTCAACTCTGTGGCTCTCTGTCATAATCTCCATGCTCCTGTACTCCACTCTGTGGCTCTCTGCCATAATCTCCATGCTCCTGCACTCCACTCTGTGGCTCTCTGCCATAATCTCCATGATCCTGCTCTCCACACTGTGGCTCTCTGTCATAATCTCCATGCTCCTGTACTCCACTCTGTGGCTCTCTGCCATAATCTCCATGCTCCTGCACTCCACTCTGTGGCTCTCTGCCATAATCTCCATGCTCCTGCTCTCCACACTGTGGCTCTCTGCCATAATCTCCATGTTCATTCTCTCCACTCTGTGTCTCTCTGCCATAATCTCCATGCTCCTGCTCTCCACTCTGTGGCTCTCTGCCATAATCTCCATGCTCCTGCACTCCACACTGTGGCTCATTGCCATAATCTCCATGCTCCTGCTCTCCACACTGTGGCTCTCTGCCATAATCTCCATGCTTCTACTCTCCACACTGTGGCTCTTTGCCATAATCTCCATGCTCCTGCTCTCCACTCTGTGGCTCTCTGCCATAATCTCCATGCTCCTGCTCTCCACTCTGTGGCTCTCTGCCATAATCTCCATGCTCCTGCTCTCCACACTGTGGCTCTCTGCCATAATCTCCATGCTCCTGCTCTCCACACTGTGGCTCTCTGCCATAATCTCCATGCTTCTACTCTCCACACTGTGGCTCTTTGCCATAATCTCCATGCTCCTGCTCTCCACTCTGTGGCTCTCTGCCATAATCTCCATGCTCCTGCTCTCCACTCTGTGGCTCTCTGCCATAATCTCCATGCTCCTGCTCTCCACTCTGTGTCTCTCTGCCATAATCTCCATACTCCTGCACTCCACACTCTGGCTCTCTTCCATACTCTCCATGCTCCTGCTCTCCGCACTGTGGCTCTCTGCCATAATCTTCATGCTCCTGCTCTCCACTCTGTTGCTCTCTGCTATAATCTCCATGCTCCTGCTCTCAGCACTGTGGCTCTCTGCCATAATCTTCATGCTCCTGCTCTCCACTCTGTTGCTCTCTGCCATAATCTCCATGCTCCTGCTTTCCACTCGGTGTCTCTCTGCCATAATCTCCATCCTCCTGCACTCCACACTGTTGCTCTCTGCCATAATCTCCATGCTCCTGCTCTCCACTCTGAGGCTCTCTGTCATAATCTCCATGCTCCTGCTCTCCCCTCTGTTGCTCTCTGCCATAATCTCCATGCTCCTGCTCTCCACTCTGTGGCTCTTTGCCATACTCTCCATGCTCCTGCACTCCACACTGTTGCTCTCTGCCATACTCTCCATGCTCCTGCTCTCCACTCTGTGGCTCTCTGCCATACTCTCCATGCTCCTGCTCTCCACTCTGTGGCTCTCTGCCATAATCTCCATGCTCCTGCTTTCCACTCTGTGTCTCTCTGCCATAATCTCCATCCTCCTGCACTCCACACTGTTGCTCTCTGCCATAATCTCCATGCTCCTGCTTTCCACTCTGTGGCTCTCTGCCATAATCTCTGTGCTCCTCCATACCACTCTGTGGCTCTCTGCCATACTCTCCATGCTCCTGCTCTCCACTCTGTGGCTCTCTGCCATAATCTCTGTGCTCCTCCATACCACTCTGTGGCTCTCTGCCATACTCTCCATGCTCCTGCTCTCCGCACTGTGGCTCTCTGCCATAATCTCCATGCTCCTGCTCTCCACTCTGTGTCTCTCTGCCATAATCTCCATGCTCCTGCTTTCCACTCTGTGGCTCTCTGCCATAATCTCTGTGCTCCTCCATACCACTGTGTGGCTCTCTGCCATACTCTCCATGCTCCTGCTCTCCGCACTGTGGCTCTCTGCCATAATCTCCATGCTCCTGCTCTCCACACTGTGGCTCTCTGTCATAATCTCCATGCTCCTGCACTCCACTCTGTGGCTCTCTGCCATAATCTCCTTGTTCCTGCACTCCACTCTGTAGCTCTCTGTCGTAATCTCCATGCTCCTGTAATCCACTCTGTGGCTCTCTGCCATAATCTCCATGCTCCTGCTCTCCACTTTGTGGCTCTCTGTCATAATCTCCATACTCCTGCACTCCACTCTGTGGCTCTCTGCCGTAATCTCCATGTTCCTGCACTCCACTCTGTAGCTCTCTGTCGTAATCTCCATGCTCCTGTACTCCACTCTGTAGCTCTCTGCCATAATCTCCATGCTCCTGCTCTCCACTCTGTGTCTCTCTGCAATAATCTCCATGCTCCTGCTCTCCACTCTGTGGCTCTCTGCCATAATCTCCATGCTCCTGCTCTCTACTCTGTGGCTCTCTGCCATAATCTCTATGCTCCTGCACTCCACACTGTGGCTCTCTGCCGTAATCTCCTTCTTCCTGCACTCCACTCTGTAGCTCTCTGTCGTAATCTCCATGCTCCTGTACTCCACTCTGTAGCTCTCTGCCATAATCTTCATGCTCCTGCTCTCAACTCTGTGGCTCTCTGTCATAATCTCCATGCTCCTGTACTCCACTCTGTGGCTCTCTGCCATAATCTCCATGCTCCTGCACTCCACTCTGTGGCTCTCTGCCATAATCTCCATGATCCTGCTCTCCACACTGTGGCTCTCTGTCATAATCTCCATGCTCCTGTACTCCACTCTGTGTCTCTCTGCCATAATCTCCATGCTCCTGCTCTCCACACTGTGGCTCTCTGCCATAATCTCCATGCTCCTGCACTCCACTCTGTGGCTCTCTGCCATAATCTCCATGCTCCTGCTCTCCACACTGTGGCTCTCTGCCATAATCTCCATGTTCATTCTCTCCACTCTGTGTCTCTCTGCCATAATCTCCATGCTCCTGCTCTCCACTCTGTGGCTCTCTGCCATAATCTCCATGCTCCTGCACTCCACACTGTGGCTCATTGCCATAATCTCCATGCTCCTGCTCTCCACACTGTGGCTCTCTGCCATAATCTCCATGCTTCTACTCTCCACACTGTGGCTCTTTGCCATAATCTCCATGCTCCTGCTCTCCACTCTGTGGCTCTCTGCCATAATCTCCATGCTCCTGCTCTCCACTCTGTGGCTCTCTGCCATAATCTCCATGCTCCTGCTCTCCACACTGTGGCTCTCTGCCATAATCTCCATGCTCCTGCTCTCCACACTGTGGCTCTCTGCCATAATCTCCATGCTTCTACTCTCCACACTGTGGCTCTTTGCCATAATCTCCATGCTCCTGCTCTCCACTCTGTGGCTCTCTGCCATAATCTCCATGCTCCTGCTCTCCACTCTGTGGCTCTCTGCCATAATCTCCATGCTCCTGCTCTCCACTCTGTGTCTCTCTGCCATAATCTCCATACTCCTGCACTCCACACTCTGGCTCTCTTCCATACTCTCCATGCTCCTGCTCTCCGCACTGTGGCTCTCTGCCATAATCTTCATGCTCCTGCTCTCCACTCTGTTGCTCTCTGCTATAATCTCCATGCTCCTGCTCTCAGCACTGTGGCTCTCTGCCATAATCTTCATGCTCCTGCTCTCCACTCTGTTGCTCTCTGCCATAATCTCCATGCTCCTGCTTTCCACTCGGTGTCTCTCTGCCATAATCTCCATCCTCCTGCACTCCACACTGTTGCTCTCTGCCATAATCTCCATGCTCCTGCTCTCCACTCTGAGGCTCTCTGTCATAATCTCCATGCTCCTGCTCTCCCCTCTGTTGCTCTCTGCCATAATCTCCATGCTCCTGCTCTCCACTCTGTGGCTCTTTGCCATACTCTCCATGCTCCTGCACTCCACACTGTGGCTCTCTGCCATACTCTCCATGCTCCTGCTCTCCACTCTGTGTCTCTCTGCCATACTCTCCATGCTCCTGCTCTCCACTCTGTGGCTCTCTGCCATAATCTCCATGCTCCTGCTTTCCACTCTGTGTCTCTCTGCCATAATCTCCATCCTCCTGCACTCCACACTGTTGCTCTCTGCCATAATCTCCATGCTCCTGCTTTCCACTCTGTGGCTCTCTGCCATAATCTCTGTGCTCCTCCATACCACTCTGTGGCTCTCTGCCATACTCTCCATGCTCCTGCTCTCCACTCTGTGGCTCTCTGCCATAATCTCTGTGCTCCTCCATACCACTCTGTGGCTCTCTGCCATACTCTCCATGCTCCTGCTCTCCGCACTGTGGCTCTCTGCCATAATCTCCATGCTCCTGCTCTCCACTCTGTGTCTCTCTGCCATAATCTCCATGCTCCTGCTTTCCACTCTGTGGCTCTCTGCCATAATCTCTGTGCTCCTCCATACCACTGTGTGGCTCTCTGCCATACTCTCCATGCTCCTGCTCTCCGCACTGTGGCTCTCTGCCATAATCTCCATGCTCATGCTCTCCACACTGTGGCTCTCTGCCATAATCTCCATGCTCCTGCTCTCCACTCTGTGGCTCTCTGCCATAATCTCCATGCTCCTGCTTTCCACTCTGTGGCTCTCTGCCATAATCTCTTTGCTCCTCCATACCACTCTGTGGCTCTCTGCCATAATCTCCATGCTCCTGCTTTCCACTCTGTGGCTCTCTGCCATAATCTCTTTGCTCCTCCATACCACTCTGTGGCTCTCTGCCATAATCTCTGTGCTCCTCCATACCACGGTGTGGCTCTCTGCCATAATCTCTGTGCTCCTCCATACCACTCTGTGGCCCTCACCTCTATTCCTCTAGCGCACCCGAGGGTGCATCTGCACTATGCTAGCCTCCTGTGAATACTTCCTAGTGTAGCTGTGCACCTGGTGGGCTGAGCTTGTGAAGTTTGGAGATACAGACTGCGCAGAGTGCGGTCCGGTCACCATATCCATTCTTCTGGTTGAGCTTTTGGGAGATCTGGGTTTAGGAAAAATATACAGTGTTATCATTATTATTACTAGAGACTTGCCCGTCAAAAATGACGGGGCAATAAAATTGTAAGGCAGGCATGGATTTTTTTGGTGGTCTGAAATCCTTCGGCGCTCATTTGTCTTGGTTGTTGTATATTTTTTTATCAGAGGCACTTTTGGTGTGGGTAAGGTTTTCATTTTATTTTTGTGTGTATTTATTGTTTTTTTAATGTTTTCAGCTGTGCGAGTTTGTAATGGATTGTTTTCTAAGTCCCGCGGCTTGTATTTTTTTGTGTAAATCCGTATTTAGTCATTGCGTGTTAGATGTATTTTTTCAAAGTCCCGCTTCTGTAACCGCTTGTGAGGCGCCGTAGAGCCTCCACCACCGCAAATGCATCCCGTCGCTTCGCAAGCTCCCAAACGTGACAACGTTTCGTCGTTTGACGACTATTATACGTGATTATTAGATGATTCCATTAACTTAAGAAAAGAAAAATAGGTCAGGTGTTGGATTCAGATGTAGACGATTTAGGAGTAATGTACAACTTGATAGTAAGTGTAGTAGGTAAGTGGAAGAGGCTTCACGTGGAAATAGTTGGGTCTATTGGTCCTTAAACTAAAATATATTGTCCGTATCATGAGAAGACAAGATTCCCTACAGAAGACCCTGATGATGGAAACGTTGAAAGCACGAGAAGAAGGGGACAGTAGAGATGAATAGACGAGGTCACTGAAGCAATAAGCATGAGCTTGATGGAGCTCAGGGGGGAAGACAGATTTGCCTAGTGTGCTGCGGTCCATAGGGTCACATAAAGTTGGATATGACTGAATGACTAAACAACAACATCTGTTGACAAGTCTATGTTTCTGTGTATAGTGGATCATTTTTCCTGCTTTGCCAATCTGAAGGAGATGGTGGGGGGGGGGGGGGGGGTTACCAACATCTCCATACTATATGGCTTTACATTTAAGTTGGAATAACTTGGGACACAATCCTGCATCCCAGGAGGAACAGCAAATTAGATGTTAATGATGTCCAGTAATTTTAGCCTTCCTTGAAGTGGGCAGTACATGTAGATAACTGAAAGTCTCATAATTTCTGGATCTCAGTACCATCGGACACTCACTCCTCATGCACACAGCATCTTACAAGGAAGCTTCCAGGCATATTTTCCCTTCCTTTATCCAAGGACATTGTGGTGATTGACACATTAATTTAAGGAGCACCAAGTGATTTGGAATAACGAGTTGGAAGATCACTCTATCCATACTGAAGCTTTTAGTGTAGGATACATCAAAGACTGAATGCTCCATGGTATTAACCCAGGAGCACTTAACTGGGCTAAAACATGTGTAATTCACAACTTTCCAGGACTTTAGCCCAAACAGCAGACATTAAATCAGTTCCAGCCCAATTCATCATATCACACAGCTCTCTGGCATGTTAATGAATTCCTTCCTTTCATTACAAAGTGACAGCTGAAAGCCCAGAGTTGGCGCAATTAGTCGGAGAAGCCCCATACGCTTCTCATTGACCCGAATCTGGGCTGGGAACTCAGCTGTATATCAGCTCTCATCTGAGGCATGTGTGGGGACTGTGGGGATGGACATGCCTCCGAACACAAGTCAGTGGAAGGATTCATTAAATATAAAGTAACACAAATATAATTAACACTATCCATCAATGTCCAGTAATACAAATGAATCATTGGTATGGCATTATACAGTGACATACATATTACTATTTTATTACTAGCGACTTGCCCGTCAAAAAATGGCGGCAAAAAAATTGTAAGGCAGGTAATGCTGTTTGGTGGAGACGCGCTGTAAAATTGTGTTGTGTTCATTGTGTTTTTTCTTTCTTTGTGTTGTTTCTGTGTCTATTTGTTTTTGTATGGCAATGGAATCATTTTACCTATTTGGAAGTATTATATGCAAGAAGCATTGTGCTGAAGAGCTGACAATCTGTTTTGATATTGCTGCAGCATACAATGTCGGTTTGGGACCTGAGGTGTAAGTGTCAGCAATGTGTGCAGTGTAAATAGGCTGCGTGCGTGAGGGGAAGCCGTTACGGTAGCTGTGTACTTCCATATTGTGTAAGTTAGTGTTGTAAAATGCCGGCGAATGTGTATGTGGTACGCGGCTGTGTATGATGTAGCGTCCTTCCTAATAGTGTATCTTGTACCTCGAACGGCTTTTTTGAAAATTCGTATGTGCTTGGTGGTGTTTTGCGTGTTTAGGGTCCTGTAGCCTCATTTTCGTTTTTTTCTGCTGCCATTTTTTCTCTCGCTTAGGGGATTTTTTTTTGTGTGTAAACTCTTGAATTTGTGCTTAAATCGAGGTGTAACTTCACTTGCAGAGGTCCTGGGTGCCCCCCCCCCCCCTTGCTGTGGGTAAGCTTTTTATGTATTTGTTGTGTGTATTTATTGTGTTTTTAATGTTTTTATGAGCACGCGGGTCGGGCGTTAAGGTCGTATTTTTGCAAGCTCATAATGGTTTTTTTCTAAGTCCCGAGTCTCGTATTTTTGGATGGTAAGTCCGTAAATTTTGTGGTGTAAGTCCCGCCTGCGGCTCATTGCAGCCGACGTGGGAGCCACCACCTCCGCAAATGCGGCCCCTCGCTCCACGAAAGTCCGCATTTGCAGGCCGAAAGTCGTAGGGGTTGTAGGGATGATCGCCTATGGTGCTCATCACCAGCGGAAGGAGTGCCTTCAGCGCTCCTTGCCAGCAACTGCGGCCCTTGCTTTGCTATATATGTGATTATCCTTTTCCACCAAAATATTTCCTAGTGCTGTACAGGAGTAAAGTACAAAGCAAAATACAATATTAAACACAAGGATAATTGTGGAGGGTCCTGTCTTTGAGTTTAAAATCTTAGGTACATAGAGCTTTTTTCTTTTCAAAATTGAAAACTCGCAACCTAAAGGGATTGGGAGAGGCAGAAACCTTGGGCAAGAGTACCAGATAAGGATGTGGGACGACCACCAAGAGAGAGAGAGAGAGTGAAAGAGAAGACAAGACAATTCTATTGATGTAAGACAGGAATTGGGCTTACCTGGGTAGAAGATATAAGAAGTTGGGGAGATTTTTCGATATGAAAGGGATTGGGATCCCGTGGGATTAGTATGGAACTCATTATCTTTACCTAGTGGAAGTTCAGAGTGCGTATGGTGGGTGGAGTGGTGACATATTGGAATACATGCGATGCTGAATGGTCAGATGCAAGTAATTTCCATGTCTCTATACATAAAGTATAAACAAGGGGGTGGGTGGGAGAGGGACAAGGAGGGAGGGAAGTGCTCTTAGAAGTTTCTTAGGGTTTTCCCAGGAACAGGAGGGGCAGACTGCTGATAGAAAATGCCCTGAAAGAAGAAGGATTATTGTTGTGAATAAAATAGGGATAGAGCAGGACATAGGACATGCATGGGCCCTCATTCAATTGCGATTTGGCCAATTGAATAGTGCTCTAAATAAGCACATAACATATTTTTTTTAAAAACGTTTTTAGTTAGTGATAACCTTGTTTTTGGATAGATGTTTACTAACTAAAAACTTCTTAAAAAATATATGTTATGTGCTTATTTAGACCCCTATTCAATTGGCCAAATTGCAATTGAATGAGGGCCATGGTATTTAGAGCAAGGAGCCTTCATGGGATACATCTCTCTTTCTCAAGTCAAAAGCAATACTACTTAGAGGTTAAAAATCAATAAATAACAGACATCATGAGACAGAAGTGATAAGGAGAAGGCATCATATGTGAAATGTCTGGGATTACTGTACAGGTCACAATTTGAACAGCTTTATACAAGTCTATGACAATGCAGGGCCAGCAAATCAAAAAGGGGAATAAAATGTAAAATAAGTGTTTTCCTCCCACAAGAAATTGTATGGAAAACGAGGATTGAGATTGGCAGGAAGCTACAGAATTTGGCACCCAGAAAAAGAATAATACGAGAACAAGTCATGATTATTAGATATATCAAGAACAATAATCCTAAATAAACTAGTATTTAACATATCCATTAATTATTAATTAATTATTAATTAAGACAAACCCAAATGAGCACTCACAAATAAACAAATATAAAAAATATATAAAAAAACATCTGCCACATCCCTCTGGGTAGAGGGGTCTTCTTTAACCCCCAAACCTCCTGCCTTCAGTTACAGGAACACAACCTTTGGTCACAAGGAGTTAGGTTATCTCAGTGCTCAGACTCAGGAACATTACTCATGAAAATCAAGATATCAAGGGTGACAGGCTTATCTCAGCCCTTACATGATAAAACCCTACTTCCCTGACTAACCCTGGCCTAGGCTAGAGCAACATTAAAGATGGCGTATACACCTTTGATTAGTGTAACAGATAGAGACAACTTTATTCTTCTTACACAGAAATTCAGGCAGAACAATAACCAAACCACATTACCCCCTTTGGCCAAGCAATGATGTGTCTAATCACTAATACAATCTTTCCTCATCTCTTCTCTTTTACTATATTCTGTGATGGTGCTCCAACCTGGACCTCCTTCACAGAATATGGTAGTAATGGTATTGTCCAATAGGGTTGTTTTATGGTGGAATACAGAAGATAGTAGAGAGGATGTTGTCCAATAAGGTCGTTTTATGGTGGAATAAAGTCCTAACCAAAATGTATTGCCTTCACAGAAGATAGTAGAGGAGGTGTTACCCAATAGATATTTTTTAATAGTAGATATTAATATATGAATTATCAAAACAGAACTTAATACGTTTCTTTGTAGTGGAGAACTTGGAGTTTGCACTGGATGGGATGAGTTTTGTTAGAGCCTATTTATATTTGATCTTTCTTAAATACTACTCTAATAGTATGTTTTGTACTAATATTTCTTGATTTATTTTTCACCAGATACTTAGGGATTGAACTTTTCTCCAATGAATAAAAGCATCAGATAATTAATCATCATAAATTGTGGAGTAATAGAACAGACCGCTATGATAGGCAGCATAATTTTTTTTTAAAGTGAACTCTCCTTTAAAATAAGATATGTATAATATACCATTCACTTTTAATAATATTTGAACTCTCTATTGTCTGCTAGACATTTTTCCTAATTAGCATTTTTTTGCGCTGTTTGTATTATAATTATTAGATGGAAGGTGTGAGATTTAGGCACCAGCAGAACAATAAAATAATATTTGTTGTGTGTCTATACTGTAGGAAAGTGATGTTCTGCAATGCTCTGCAAGATGTGTTACGGCATAATTAGTGGCTCTGACTGTAAATGCACCACAGAGCACATTGTCTTGTTATCCCTAACCCTTTCAGTTTACATATATTTTTCTTTTTTTTTATACTATTAACTCAGTTCAAAAGGGCAAGGCATTTGGATCAGATCACCCTCTCTATATTAATATTTGTTTTACAATTTTTAAGTTGCATGGCACAGATGTGATTATTGTTGATAAGTCTCTTTGAATAGGTGGGTTGTTAAAGATAACAATAAGACTATTATATAATATCATCCTGGAGTGAGGGCATACTAGGTGAGGAGGGGAGAGGCCAGAGCTTTCATAAGATTTACCCAACTCAATTAATCTATACACACCACCAGCCCCAAATATTACCTGCATCCTGGTCTCAGTAGGACTCACTGGTTACGCTGAATTCTGTGAGTTTCATACCCACCATCAGGTATGGAGAAGACCTTGAAAGCTGCGTCTTCCCAGGAGCCAATATCTTTTATTAATATTTCTACTATATGCTTGTCATTATATTTGATGACATTATTTCTATCATTAGTTCAAACTCTTACAAATGTTTACTTTTTCTTGCCTGGCTTTCCTTCCCCTTCCCCCATCCATGGCCTGCATAATTTGTCTAAATCTCCTCCTTCTCACATGTCTTGGCATTTCCTTTCTCCTAACTGCTCTCTCTCCCTCTCTCTCCCTCTCTCTCTCTCCCTCTCTCCCTCCCTGTTCTATCGGTCCCTCATATCGTATTTTTATTGTTTTTCTTTTAGCCCCAAATTTTACCTGCATCCTGGTCTCAGTAGGCCTCAATGGTTACGCTGAATTCTGGGAGTCCTGCCCTCCCTCCCTGCCCCTGACCCTCCCAACCCATTTATTGTGGAATGGGAATCACCTGACTTTCCTACTTGCATATTTTATCTCACCACTAGGGGCAGACAACATATTAAATGCCAGAGCCCTCACCTCTGTTCCTTCTCTCTCCCTCTAAATGAAAAACCTTTCTAACTTTCACTTATATTCTGACCCTTTTTATTCTTTAACTGTTTAATCTTTCCCTGATTTCTGTCCCTTCCATTCTCTTTAGATTGTAAGTGGCGAGTTGTCAGTCTTCTAGGATGCTTACATTTTGATACTCTATTTATCCTTAACTCCATTTTCTAAATATGTAAATAATTATATGAAATGTGTCCTTTGAAACATTGCTATAAAACATCAGTCGATTCTTATGAATATCCTATATTATTAATATTTTCTCATAAATGTATCCCACTTGAATTGTTTAATAAAAAAACTGTCCATTTCTTTTTAGCAATGGCGTCCGTGCAGCAGGAGGACCTCTACTACATATGTTCTGAAGACCTCCAGCTGAAAGCCTGTAACTGGACATTCAGCAATGAGACCTGGGACACCAGCCAGAACCATAGCAGAGCCAAAGTCATCCAGAAGCTCCTCTTCAGAATACTGGGTCCCAAGACATCATCGTTCTTTGTCCCAGTGTCATTGACATACCTGCTGATATTTGTGGTTGGGGTGGCAGGAAACCTTCTTACTTGTACCGTCATAGCAAAACACAGAAAAATGAGGACTCCAACAAACTTGTATCTCTTTAGTTTGGCTGTTTCAGATCTCTTGGTCCTGGCTTTCGGAATGCCCTTGGAGACCTATGAAATGTGGCAGAATTACCCATTCCCTTTTGGAGAAGGCGGATGCTACTTCAAAACATTTCTGTTTGAAACCGTTTGCTTTGCATCAGTACTAAATGTGACAGCTCTTAGCGTGGAGAGATACATCGCTGTGGTGCATCCACTCAAAACCAAGCATGTCATGACCAACACCCATGCCAGGAGGGTCATTGGCGCTGTGTGGCTTGCCTCATTAATTTGTGCAGTCCCCAACACCTGTCTCCATGGCATTTTCTATATATACCTGCCTTCCATGGAGAGATTGGATGAATCTGCCACCTGTAGCATGCTCAAACCCAAGTGGATGTACAACCTGGTCATCCAAATGACCACTGTGTTCTTCTATTTTGTTCCTGTCACCATCATTACAGTGTTATATTTATTAATTGGATGTCGCCTCACCAGAGAAAAGAGATTCCCGATTGGAAAACTGGGAAAAAACTGTAACAGTAACACAAGTTGGAAAATTTCACTGGAGACTGGAAAGAGAAGGCAGATCACCAAAATGTTGTGTAAGTTGTCCTTTTTTTAAAAAAATGAGCATTTTGCTCAATATTTTTTTTTGTATGCCATTTGTATGAGCTGTCAGTCAGGTAATTCTGATCTACCCACAAATCAAGATTCATATTATTATTATTATTATTATTATTAATACTAGCAACTTGCCCGTCAAAAAATTACGGTCAATAAAATGTGAAGCCATGGCAATGCTGTTTGGCACACAATGTTACTCTTTTTATACTTTAAGGACATTCAGCGCTCATTGCGAGCCTTGATGCTGAGACCCTTCGGCACTCATTGCAAGCCTCTCCTTGTGTGTTCTTTGGCTCCTCTCTCTATTTTTTAAAATACTAATTAAGGAATTAATTGAATAATAAATTAATATAGTTTACCTTTTTCTAATTACTATACGTAACAATCAATAGCGTGAAGAGGTAACAATCTCTTCTTATTGTCCTGCAGCATATAATGTGCAGTGGGACTGGTGCTGGCCTGAGGAGATAGTTTTATGAATGTCCCAACTGGGCATTAGGAATACGCTGCGTGCACGAGGGCAAACCGTTGGTTTATTTGTTTAAAGCGCTAGTTTAGATGCGAAATGTTGTTAGTGGCAAGTTAGGATTGTAAAATAGCGCTGTTTGTCTATGTGCTACGCGGTAGCTTGTACGTTCATGAGTAAAAAGTGGTACGCGGTTGGCGGTGTTTTGCGTGGTCCAGGGTTGTGTAGCCTCGTTTTAATTTTTATCGTCATTTTTTTTCTCGACGTTTTTTCTTGACGATTTCCAAGTGCCGAAACTGCTGAAATTCAACTTAAATTCGCGTCCAACCTCACTTTCAGCCGTCCTGGCTGTTCTCCCGTACTGTGTGTGATGATTTTGTTGTATTTGTTTTTGTATTTTTTGTGTTTTTCTTGTGTTTTGGTTGGCGCGGTTCGGCCGTTAACTTCATATTTTTCCTAGTTTGCCTTTTTCGTCAACTGCTTGCAGCCATAGGCGATCACGTGTTTTGTAAGTGTTTGGACGCTAAGTCCCGCGTGTTTCATTACCTCCACTGGTCGCCTCGCTTTGCGATGCTCACACGCAATTTGCCTTTGTCGCTCATCGCCTGTGCTGCATGTTTTAGTGGTTTAACGGCTCGCCTTGCTTTGCGAGGCTCGCAGACAATGAGCGCCTTTGGCGCTCATTGCCTAAGTGGTGCGCGTTTTAGTGGTTTAACGGCTAGCCTCGCTTCGTGAGGCTAGCAGGCAATGAGCGCCTTCAGTGCTCATCGCTTAAGTGCTCCGAGTTAACGGCTGGCCTCGCTATGCGAGGCTCGCCGGCAATGAGCACCTTTGGCGCTCATCGGTAAGTCGTATGCACCTCTCAAAGCGTGACGACGTCTCGTAGTTTGATAATTATAATATGTGATTATTAACTTTATTTGTAACGCGCCAACATATTCCGTAGCGATATACAGGGGTTATTTTTTGAGGGATTGATGCCATTAATTACTGATAAGCCCCTGACACATTGAGTCCTTTTCCTTAAGTGCGGTCACCAGCACATTGAGCATGCCTAGATTCTTTGGGCCTCATTCTATTATCGGCCGCAGCCGCTGCGGGGCCGCAAGGACCGGCCGCAAGCTATTCGGCTATTCTATTCCCTTACGGCCGTAGGCTCCGGCAGGCTTGCGGCCGGTGCCTTGCTATCTCTTGCGGCCGCTCGCGCCGGAGGAAAGCCTTTGATCTAAAACGGCCGCAAGAGATTTGCAATTCAATTGCTCCGGGAAACCTCTCTGCAAGGCTAAAAACGAGCCGCAGTTACTTGCAGGAAAAAGGTCTCGCTAGCACCAATTAAGCACATAAAATAGCTCAAATAAAGCCATCCTGCACTTTGCAGAGTCTATAAAGTGATATTCGGTGTTAGAAAAAATAGCACATAATTATCCTGTACTTAAATCCGTAAAATATTTTATTTTTAATATCCGTAAAATATCCATGTAAAAAGTCCAGAGTGCTTGGAGCACCTAAGACACACCCACGCCGCAGCCGGAAAATAAACAGTTAATTTGAACTCGGGTTTGGGCTGATGTGCAAGCTTGAGAGTGGGTTACTTTTAATCCTCATGTCCCCCAATATGATCCCTAGCATTTACAGAGCTGTACAGTGCAGGCTTGAATTTATTTTTGACTTTTTATATTTCTGAGATTACGGCCGGTTCCAAGATATGCGGCCGGCCATAAGAGGAGATCCTTGCGGGGCCGTATAATAGAATCGCGAGTTAACTGAACCCCTGCAAGGAATCGCAGCCTTACGGCCGATTTACGGCCGCTAATAGAATGAGGCCCAAAGTGTGCAGGTAATTTCACTGAAGAAAACAGACCCAATGGGGTTTATCCGGGATTAATGGCATTGACCTCTTATTAACAAAATATATCAGTTTGGACATGGGCAGATGAGGTGGTTATCTGGACCAGCTGGGCTAGTTGTAGAAGATCAGTGAATGAGAGCTATAGGTGATTGGCGGATTATTAAAGAACACTTAAAGTTCTGAAAGTAAGGAGACCATGACAGAGCGAGGTAGAGAGTCCCACTGGGCAGGAACAGGAACAGGATGGGAGAAATCATGGAGGAGGGCAGAACGTTCCTGAGCAGAACGAATGGGCAGTTTGGAGAATATTTGGAGATAAGCGCAGAGAGATAGGGATGAAAAGGTGTTGAGGACTTTGTATGTTAGGGTCAAGATTTTAAACATAATTTGTAAAATTTGAGTCTGCTAGACAGAGGGATGGATATGTCTGGAGGCTTCTATCAAGTGTGTTGTGAATATGTACATGCCATGATAAAGTGATTTGTGTTTGTGTTTGTGTATATATATATATATAGTAAATAAATAGTACATTTGTCTTCACAGCTGCTCCTGTTACTTTGTTACATACTTTACAAACATGTGCAGTTTTTCTTGAACTCTAAAGTCCTGGACAAACAATAATCCCCTTAGATTTAGTATTAGATTCACACCCCTACCCTAGCACTATGTCCTGCATTGGTGTATACACATACAGACCTCATCTATATATGTCACTACATGTGGGAGGCTTTGACTAGAACCAATCCAGGCATTCCCCCAGTACCCTCAGACCCAATGATTGAGTTGTGTGTAAAACAAATCTGATTTTTTGTCTTTGTCTTTTATCTTGTCTTTGTCTCAACACCTCCTGCTGTCTAGAGCATGGTCTGAAAGAGCGAGTGGTGAGAAGGATGTGTTAGATAATTGGATGTCACTGCATTTGACATCTACCCCTTCCCCTACAAATGATTAATACATGCAAGTCCTGCTCTCCAGAAATATAAAAGCCCCTCTATCTCACTGCTTCCATCACAGCATAATGGATGTTTCCAGGGTCCAGCAGAGGCATCAATCTTGTTTTTCTAAAAGTTGAATTAAAGGGCCCCTGTATTATTATCGTTATAATACGCTCTACAGAGGAAACACACAGGCGATTTCTAGGAAATTCTGCTGCAGTGGGATCTATCATTTTGATTTCTGCTGATTAACATCGTTAGGTGGGAGGATACTTTAAATATAGAGAAAGTTTCTACCTGCATCAAGGGAATTTGGCAACTACAACAGTCAGTGCTCTCAGTGAGAAAAATGTCAAATAAAATAGATTGCACGGTAGCAGCTTGGCCAATAGAGGAAATAAATGGTTCCTCATAGTACAAAATATTTAAATATGTAATTAAATGAAGGGTGTTTTTATTTATGTATTTGTTTAGATATTGAATTCTCAATACACACCAATTTGACCCTAGTGGTCATTTACGTTTAAGCATTGAACTGATTTTATTACACCTAATATTTTGGAGCTTAATACGCAAACCATCATGTTTTACTCAATAAGAGAACAAACAAACCTAAAGAAGTCACTTCTATGGACATGATAGTCCTCTCTGAGAGCAGCTTCTTTTAGCCACTTGTGCCATTCACAGGGAGAAATATCCTGTAGTACCAGTCTGGTCATACTGAATAGAGTTATCCAGACCCAAAATACTAATTCTACCCTAAAAGGAATACAGCTACGCCCCACTGATGAGGCCCAAGAGAGCTTGAAACGTACATCTGGGGTTTTCTGGTTCTTCTGTTCAGGGTATAATTGCCTAATATCCTGATGTCTAATGGTTGAGTTACCAGCAGATCTTGTGCTTCCTTCCTCTCTTCCCCAGGTGTGGTGGTGGTCGTGTTCACCATATGTTGGGCCCCGTTCCACATAGACCGGTTGCTGTGGAGCTTTATCATCCAGTGGACAGACGTCATGCACACGATATTCCAATACGTTCACGTCCTCTCTGGGATCTTTTTCTATGTTAGTGCCGCAGTGAACCCCATCATCTATAACATGTTGTCCACCAAATTTCGTGAATGCTTCAGAGAAATTGTCTGCAGAAACACGGAAAACAGCCTGTCCTACAGCAGCTCTCCTGCCTTCTGCAAAATCCAGAAGAGCCCATCACATGTAGAGACCTCACTGGGCATCTCTGAGAGGTCCATGTATAGGGAGGAGCTCAGATTCATACCATTTACCTTACATCCCCAATTGAACTGGTCCAATGAGGATGACACGTCCTATGTATAGGTGACTGCACCAAGGCTGTGTATGCACCAATCAAAAATCCTTGAAATGTTATGGATCATATGAAGTCTTTGTGTGAGATAGTGGTCCTCAAGAACATGTTCTTACCATAATCCAACCTACAATGTTGTGTGTAAGAAGAAGTTTGTATGGTCTACACCACATTCTCAGATGAGCTCATTTTCGAAAATGACCATTTTTGGTGCACATTAGGAGCACTTTAGTTAATTACATCCACACAAATAAAACATTGGGAGTAAATGTCATGTGATCATTAAAGGAAATGTGATGACCATGTAAATTCTTGTAGGTAGGCATCAAAAACTAGAAACCTGCTGCCTTTATGATATATATATATAACTGAATACAGCCAGGAAATAGACTTTATCATCTTGATTCACTGTGGATTTTTTTTTTTTAACAAAGTTCTGACAATCTTGGGAAGGACAGAGAACAAGGGTGAGTGCAAGAGAAGATCAAGGACCAGTTATGGTGCAGAAGCTCTGGAACGTAAAAGCCATACTGAATACATCTACATGTTCCAAGTGGGCCAGGGGACCTGTTATCCCACACTATTACTCAGTGAACTGTTTCGACTGTCACTAAGGATTCTGGGTAAGGATATGTAAATGAGTCCCAAAGTAGAAGAATGGGCTGGGATGGCCTCATGTTGGAAAATTTCTGTTAATGTCAATTAAAATAAAACTGTCTCAAATGAATGATAAACATTTGTGTGAAACAATGACCATTTGATGATCAAAGTAAGTATTTTGCAATATTTTTTCACATAACTTAACATTTTTACATATATTATTTACATCTAAACAATACTAAATATATTAGTTTATTAACATAGATAAGATTTTAACATTTTCAACACTTAATATTAAGAATGAAGGGAATAGAAAAAGGATTGAAAACGGGAAAGAAAGAAAAGACAAAAATAACATTAAAGGAGATTAACAAAGTAGTAATAAATAAACTAAAACATTACATTTAATCTGAATATTACATTAATGTATTTTTATTTGTACTCCAGTGCTGCCATATTATGAGATATGATGAAGTCTGTGACTTTACTCCATATTTGTAGTGTGATCTATTTCATTGTTTCATTTTGAAGGGTTTGGATGGACTTCTTTGTCCAGCGATAAACTAACAGACCTCCTGCTGCACAGATGATTTGTAGTAATATTTGTTCTACAATTCGGTTGACATTTATGAGACCTGATATGTCCAACTCAGTGTATAAGACCATATACTACGATCCGGGAATTTAGCATTTTGGGCAAGACCACCAGAAATGCCCATAACTGGCCATCTGGTCACCTCATCCTTGCCAGCAGTGGCTTGCACTTTCATTTGTGATCTTATTTCATATTTCCTTGGGTGTAATAGTACTTAGTCTGAGTTTTCTTTGATACTGGTATATATCGGAGTCTGTTTTGCCATTCTCCATGGTATAGTCCATTGGTTTTGGTCTAGTGTTTTTTTCCAGATCTTCTAATTTTTTAAGTTTTATGTTTTATATATTTTTTTAAATGAAATGTTTTGTTGAATTATTATATACTATATCAATACAGATGTCCTGGAACTCTGTAGTGAGGGGAATTGTTTGATCCTTGCAATCAGGAACGTAGCTACCAGTGGTGCACCATGGTCCTCTTCTGGGACTCCATGGCCTCAGACCCCCGCTTGGCAGAAATTGGTCTGTTTAAACAAAGAACATTTCTACTAAAGCTCCAAGAGGTGGCAGTGTGGAGTAGTTCAGCATGGTGGGGACGTGTATCAGGGAAGAGGTGAGAGAGCAAGGCTGGATGATAGCAAAGTACAGAGGAGGCATTCTGTAAGTGGAGAAGATGGATGTTAACAAGGACTGGGGAGGGACAGCATTACCTGCCAAGCCATGAATTCCACCTGGCTCCCACCTAAGAAGCCCACATTAAGGTCGAGTAGCTGGTGTGGCAAGGGGGCCGTGGGGGTCGAGGGGGCCAGGGGTGGCCCAAATACTTGTACTTTATTCTGACTCTTTGCTCCTCTCTTACAGCTAAACATGGGACGCAGGTGGGTTTGCTATTGGGTATAAATTGTTATAATGACATGTTGAGGGAATCCTCTGACACAGTGGTGGAGCTAGGACTCCGGTGCACTGCACCACCTGCACCAGCGTTAGATTCGCCAATGCTCTGACATCCCACCTACAGTCACACAAATTACATCTGAGAAAAGCAAAAGTAAGAAAAAAACTCAGTTTACACAAGTTACATTGTATTTAAATGAATATTCTTTTAAAGAACTAAAATAAACTATATGTAGCAAAAATGCAATTGCTAAGGTATTACATTTCATGTTGTGGTGGAATCTGCCATTTTGGTTTCTGTTAATCTATATCCTGAGAGAAGAAGAGACTTTGAGCGCACAAGAATATTGGGAATGTGGCACCTAAATCTGCCATTGATTTCAATAGGAATAATGGAAATCTTATTAGTTTACACAGGCACACCCTCCTAAGAAAGTAATACAAATTGCATATAAAAGTAAGAAAACATGAAAAGTGATGAGAAAAGACAGAATCCATCACCCCCAGATACACTAAACTTCACCAGGACTGCGATGTTATTTCCTACGACAATATTTCCATCACTGATCCTTGTTTAGTGAATCTGGTCCTATGTATCTGAGAAACAAGAAAAGACAAAACACACCAAAAATGATTTTTTATTCACAAATATATATATACAGATTAAAAACAATCTGTGAGATTAACAATCACCTTTACAGTATAAATATATATATATATATATATATATATATATATATATATATATATATATCTGGTATCAGACGTGATCTGGACTTGGAGGGGAAAAGATTGAGTGGAAGTGGATACGGAACAGCCTTCCAGCGGAGGTGGTAGGGACACATATTGTAAGGGGTTATTGGGAATATGCAAGAAGCACCCAAGATATAGCACCCGGCCCTCAAAACTGCACCAAAGCAAGAATCCCTGGCGGTGCGTCAGAAAATGGAGAATAAACGTGCAACACGCACACCCCAGGGGGGGAGGGTACGTACCCCTGAGGTCCTATATTTACAATATGCTTTTATGAAGAACAACACTAGAAAAAGGGGAAAATGTTTTTAGAAAAAATAAAGTAATACAGATTAGTATTTATTACCTTTTCCGTGTAATTATGGGATCTACCATTTTGTTTTGTGCTGATCTACTTCCTGGGCTGGAAGAACTGTCTTTAATGTAGATTGTGGCTGCTAAAAAACTGCAGTGAACAATTGTCTATAAAGGCTGCAGTTATTGATTTATTGATGCCTTTCTTTCTTTCTCTGACTTGTCCTTTCTTTCTTTCTTTCTCATCCTTTCTTTCTTTCTCGCTCTCGTCCTTTCTTTTTTTTGTCCTTTCTCTCTTTCTTTCCTTCCTTCTTTCTTTCTCTCTCACTTTCTTTCATTCTTTCCTTCACTTTTTCACTTTCTCTTTCTTTTATTCTTTCTCTTTCTCTTTTTCTTTCTTTTTCTCTCTCTTTCTCTCGTTCATCCTTTTTCTTTTTTTCTCTCTTTCTTTCTTTCTCTCTCTCTTTCTCTCTCCCTTTCTCTCTTTCATCCCTTCTCTTTCTTTTCTTCATCATTTCTTTCTTTCTTTCAATCTTTCATCCTTTTTCTCTTTCTTTCTTTCATCCTTTCTTTTTTCTTTCTTTGTTTCTTTCTTTCTCTCTCACTTTCTTTCATTCTTTCCTTCTCTTTCTCACTCTCGCTTTCTTTTATTCTTTCACTCTCTCTCTATTATTCTCTCTCTTTATTTCTTTCTCTCTCTTTCTTTCTATCTATCTATCTATCTACCTATCTTTCTTTCTTTCTTTCTTTCTATCTTTCTTTCATCCTATCTTTCTTCCTTTCTTTCTTTCTTTCTATCCTTCTTTCATCCTTTCTTTGTTCCTTTCTTTCTTTCTTCCTTTCCTTCTTTCATTCTTTCTTTCTTTCTTTCTTTCTTTCTTTCTTCCTTTCTATCTATCTTTCTATCTATCTATCTATCTATCTATCTATCTATCTATCTATCTATCTATCTATCTATCTTTCCTTCTATCTTTCTTTCTATCTATCTCTCTTTCTTTCTATCTTTCTTTCTATCTATCTTTCTTTCTATCTATCTCTCTTTCTTTCTATCTATCTCTCTTTCTATCTATCTTTCTATCTATCTCTCTTTCTTTCTATCTCTCTTTCTATCTATCTTTCTTTCTATCTATCTATCTCTCTTTCTTTCTATCTATCTCTCTTTCTATCTATCTATCTTTGTATCTATCTTTCTTTCTTTCTATCTGTCTCTATTTCTTTCTATCTGTCTCTATTTCTTTCAAAGTATCTCTCTTTTTTTTTCTATCTTTCTTTCTATCTTTCTTTCATCCTTTCTTTCTTTCTTCCTTTCTTTCTATCTTTCTTTCATCTTTTATTTCTTCCTTTCTTTCTATCTTTCCTTCTTTCTTTCTTTCTTCCTTTCTCTCTCTCTTTCTTTCTATCTATCTTTCTTTCTATCTATCTCTCTTTCTTTCTTTCTATCTATCTTTCTTTCATCCTTTCTTTCTTTCTTTCTATCTTTCTTTCATCCTTTATTTCTTCCTTTCTTTCTATCTATCTTTCCTTCTTTCTTTCTTTCTTTCTTCCTTTCTCTCTCTCTCTCTTTCTTTCTATCTTTCTTTCTTTCTATCTATCTCTCTTTCTTTCTATCTATTTTTCATTCTCTTTCTTTCTTTCTTTCTCAAAGCATTTTATAGTTATTCAAACAAACATATAGAAGTTGACGACACATTGTTACATTGTGTGATAATTATAGCGTGTGTTTTTGAGCCATATTTACAAAGCATCTATATCCAAATATATATCACCCTTAGATGAACAGGCCCTGAGGTGTCTTTTGGCAGCTGAACATACTTCTTATAAAATCGAGTCACTGTATTAAGTGTTTATTTAAAAATATATATTTATAGTGATATATCTAGAAATATGTTTAGTTTATTACTTTATTATTTCTTGCTTTATAGACAACCTGATTACATCCGGCAGTCGGATTCGCCATAATACTTAAAACTCATCAAACTTTGGGAGAATTTACTAGGACTAAGTTTTCTCAGCAGATCACAGCCCACAAATCTCAAGGTTTTTGCCAGATTTACTAAAGATAAATGATTAAAATGAGCCCCATAAAGTGGCACAACGTAACGGCAAGTTACCACCTACAGACACATCGACTATCCCCTGCTCTAGAACCGGCTGATCCGGATCACAGCACAATGTAAATTAGTGAAGGATACAAAAAAAATATATAATAAAT
Source organism: Discoglossus pictus (assembly GCA_027410445.1). NCBI lineage: Eukaryota > Metazoa > Chordata > Amphibia > Anura > Alytidae > Discoglossus > Discoglossus pictus. The sequence goes on along the minus strand of CM050169.1, from coordinate 239,729,805 downwards.
AAAATATACTAAGAAACATAAATGCTGGTATGGTATCATGGAAGGGAAGGAGTTAAAAGTGTAAAAATAAAATAATTAACCAGAGGATAACCTGAGATCCCAAGAGTAATGTCCAGGATCCTCTCTTAGTGCCCATGGCAATGGCCCAAACCTAACAGGAGCTCCTTATAATGCCACAAATGACACGTTTTGACTTTGCTCCCACATTTTAGACAGTTTCTACTCTTCTGATTGGTCAGCCAATCAGAGCAAATGGATTGAAATTCTAGCAAAATGATTCACTATTATTAACGGATGATAGAGGGGCCTAGAGTAGGGGAGCATAGGTGATTGTGTTTGTAGGTGGTCGCCAACCGTAACATGTCGTGACATTATGGGGTTCATTTTAATAGATTATCTTTAGTAAATTACATAAAGCCTTGAGACGCTCTCAGAAAGATCGCAGCACATAACAAGTAATCTCTCTAACAACTCCCACTGACTGAAGATGACTGAAGGTGGGAAGTTATCAAGGAGCAGAATGAGTTGATATCTACAATGTCATAACTCAAACCTTTATAAATATATTGGACTAGTAACTTGCCCGTCAACAATGATGGGTTTAAAACTGTAATGCAGGCAATGCTGTTTGCCACACACTGTCCATCAAAAATGATGGGAATAAATTTTCCCCACCTCTCCCTCCTCTGTGTGTTCTTCCCCCCTCTCCTGTGTCTCCTCCCCTCTCTCCCCTGTGTCTCCTTCCCCTCTCCCTTACTGTGCCTCTTTTCCCCCACTCCCTTTCCCCCCTTTTCCTCCCCTGTGTCTCCTTTCCCCATCTCCCTCCTCTGTGTCTCATTTTCCCCCCTCACTCCCTCCCCTGTTTCTCCTCCCCCCATGTCTCCTTTCCCCCTCTCCCTTCCCTGTATCTCATTTCCCCCCTCCCCCTTCCCTCCGTCTCCTTTCCCCCTCTCTCCCTCCTGTTCCTCCTTTCCCCCATACCTTCCCCCATGTCTCCTTTCCCACACTCCCTTTCCCCCTCGTGAATCGTTTACCCCTCTCCCTCCCTGTGTCTCCTTCTCCCCCTTTCCCTGCCTTGTGTCTCCGTTTCACCTCCTCTCCCTCCCTTATCTCCTTTCCCCCTGTGTTTCCTTTCCTCCCCCACTTTTCCTCCCTTGCCTCCTTTCCCCCCTCCCTTTCCTTCCCTTGTCTAACACCCCTCTTCCCACCCCGTGTCTGGTACCTGGACGGAATCCTTCCAGTAGCGCCGCACTCACCTCCTCACATTCGGCGGCTTGATCCATAAAGTAGTTCTGACCGACGACTGGAGCCGCAGAGCAGGAGTGGGGCGCTGCTGGCAGGCTCGCATCCAGGTACGTGGTTAGGATAGGATGTTGCAAGCTCCGGTGCTCATCGCAAGCCCCCACTGGCAGGGGGGACTCACGATGAGCGCCTCCGTCGTTTATCGCAAGTCTTACACTGGCAGAAAACAGGTACAAAGTGGTTACGGGCCGCAATGGCTCGTCTCGCTTTGCGAGGCTCGCAAACCGCGATTAACCCGCAAACGTGACCAACGTCCTTGAACTGACAACTGTATATGTGATTCCAAAAATAGCAATGGTATCTTCTTATAAAGGCTGTAGGAAAACTAGAGTGACATCAGATGCTTTGTCCGGTGTGATGGGGATTGAGGAAACTTGAAGTGATCTTGAGTATCACAAACGTCATATGATGTAAATCCAGGTAAGGTTCTGTGAATTTGTAGAGTAAGATTTGAGGAGTCACTTGTTTATTTATTGGTCAGTTTGTTTATTATCTGCGTAATTACATTATTCCACTGGACATGTACTTCAGCAGATTTTATCTTATCGCCTTCGGAACTGGTCTTGGCCCATTCTAGATCCACAAGGCCCTAATTTTATCCCTCACTGAAGATACAACTTAATGAACATGGTTTGTGTTAGCCCAGTTACAAAACAAAGTCTACTCATCAAGAGGAAGACTTGAAATGTTCCTGTTTTTTTTAAAATCCATGAGCTTACATACAAATTAAACCTAAGACATTTTAGTCCAAGAGAGAATCTTCCACACAGAGGTAGGTGTGTTTAATATCTGTTATTCGCTCAAATGTTTATACATCACCAAATCGGGGTAGATTGGTATAGTCTGGGGCTACAAATGGCTGTGAAGGGCCAAGTTGAAGATTTCCCCCTAGCAAAGGTATAACAGCCTTCAGTGAAATACCTAACAGCTTATGTGAAGCTTAGTGAATCTAGGAGAACATAAGACTCTTCTGATGTTTTAAGGGTCCCATTTTCCATTTGACAATTCAGAGTTCCTCCTTTCCTAATCGTGGAATACGGGTTTACGATGTATGCGCAGCACACTGTAAGTGTTGAGACCTGGAGCGTCAAAACCTGGGGACAAGCCCTGATCGTCATATGGGTAGAAGTTGAATAACTGCTTGTCCTGAGTTTCAAGAGACACAGAGGCAGAGCCCAAGTGTAGGACACAAGGGAACTCCTTATCAAACACCACTTGAAAGACTCGCTCCTCCAGGTAATGTAGATGAATGGTCCTATACTTTTCAGGTATAATTTCTTCAATGTGAGGTCCAAACTGTTGCATGGTCAGGACACCATTGGGTTCTGCTTTTATCTCATAGAAGGTTAAGTTTGCATATGTGTAAAATCCAACATATGGGGTGGGGTTGGGTGTTGGTCGAAGTCGTTTTTCTGCTTCTCTGAAAGCTTTCTCCATAGCTGGAATGAGGTAACTATATGTTTTTTGCACAATATCCTCCTGGTGAGGTCTTCTTCCTGACATAAGAACTATGAAACTTATCCGGAGCTTAGGAATCATGGAAAAAGTGGCTGAGTATCCATCAAGATCACCATCCTTCCGAATAATGTCATAGTCTTGTAGTTCATTTACCTCCCAGGGGGTTCCAGTCTTATTTGCAAAGTAGTCAGATGAACACTTAAAAAGGGGAGTCAGCATGGTCTTTAGGGTGTCTGCTTCCAGAATGCGTCGATGGTAAGTGCCCAATAACACCATTGCCAGTTTAGCCATATCAGCTGCTGTGGAGTACATTTGACCTGACGGACGGTACCAGCCTAAGTCATAGAGTGGGGCTTGCTGACCACTGGTATAGAAGCCCACTGCCATTTGAGCCAGAATAGGTGGGGTCATATCGAAGCCTGTGTCCTCCATGCCCACCCTGTCCAATATGTTCTCTGCCACCCAGCGCTGGTAATCTCCTTCAGATGTGTGTTCTGCCAGGATGTGTGCCAGCAGGGAGAAGGCCAAGTTACTGTAATGGCACCTGAAATAAAAATGAGAAACATGTCTAGAACAAGTCAAATAAAATATTTAATCAGGTGTAATGCTCAAAGTGCTCTCATTAACATTTTGATGTCAGGTTTGTGTAAAATGACAGAACGGGTTGGAGACAGAGGGTTGTGGGGTGAATATTCAGCCATTTGGGATTCTCTGATTATTAAAGTGATATTTTACAGACTATAACTTAGTGTGAAACATAAAAAGAACACGAATAACAAAGCCCCTTGCAGGTTATGTATGAGAAGTGCTGGTGGGATGTAGCTGTGGCAGGTTCTTATGGATAAGATTAACAATATACTGTGACAGAGTTATAGAACCGTATATCTGAGCCACAGACTCTGCAAAGCTCTCTTTCTCCAGGAGGACCGAAAGAGTTAACTTTCCTGAGTAGTTGATTAGATGCACCTGATCAAAGAGGACTTAAGACTGCTTTTGGAGTTTGGGTGGAGCTGTTAATTAACTAAATGTACAGGCGTTCTGGGCTGGAAAAATAAACACAGAAAGAGTTTTTTTATTTGAGGTGAGAAAAAGTTACCAACAGAGAGAGAGAGAGAGAGAGAGAGAGAGCAGCTTAGTTGTTATGTCTGTTTTGCAGGAAAGTGGAAACCTGGACTTTTAAAGTATACAGGCCAGTGATTACAAACTAACTATTAGGCTGTTTATGTTTTAATTTTGCTCCTCCCATGTTTAGCTGGATGAGAGCAGGGAACTGTTTCAGTAAATATAGTGCTCTTCTGGGAGATAGGCCTGTTCTTTTCTTTGATTTGTTTATGTATATGCGTAACACTGGGGAATATATTATAGAACACTTTGGAAAAGCATTAAAGCCTCCTGTAGTTGTGTTCCTCCATCAAAGTCCCAGAATCAATGGCACAAACCCAATGGAGACTTATAACTGGTCACAATATTGAAAGGGAATTATTTACCAAAGAAACACATTGGTAGACTGGGTGGTTCAATAGAACTTGGTATTTATGCTATCTAAAATATAGGTGTATTTAGTGAAATGACTGTAGTATATCGATATGAGTATATTCACTAAGGTTGATTTGTCACTGGTGAGGTAGGTACTCTACAAGTCCAATATTGTTAGTCATTTGCACTTCCCAATCACCATCTATCCCCTTAAGGGTCGCTAACTTGTTGCGTTGAAGGGGTTTGTGTACTTCAGTGAAGCTGTGAGCTATACCATGTAGGTTCGCCCAACATGGGCAGGTCATAGCAGAGAAGTCAGAAACATTGTGACCCACTAGAGAAGGAACTGGCAATCCACTCCAGTATCTTTGTCATGAGAATCATATGGATACGCACAACCAGAAACAAAGACAGATGTGCCTGGCATGCTGCGTCCATATGGTCACAGAGAGTCGGGCACAACTGAAGAACTGAACAACAATCACCATCTATATGGTCTATAGTAGTGGAACTGGAAACAGAAGTGACTATAAGTAATGGGGGCAAATTCTTTAAGCTATAGCAGTGACGTAGAAAAGCAGTGAAGGTCTGTGATAGCAGCGTTCCACCATAGGGAATAGACATGGCAGCTTTCACTGATCGGCTCTTCAGTCCCTTGTGGAGTTTAGTGAATCTTGGAGATAGAGTTATGAATAAGAGGGTCTGAAGGTGGACAGAGAGAATAAGGTACACTGTTTTTTTTTTTCTTCTTTTCATTGGGGAAATGGAATTGAGAGGCAGAATCAGGAGACAAGAGAAGGTGTCCATGGAGAATATCTCCAATCTGGGAAAGGAGAGGGTTGGGGAGTAAAAGGTAATGAGAGAAGAACAGGGGGTGAGGGAGAGAAGTGTGAGAAGTAGCCATTGAAAAGTCACCTCCTTTTTATGTATTGTCTTGGGGATTGATCATTTCTATAAGAAGCTGACATAAGACATAGTTTATTTTTCCTTTTTATAGCGAAATTGAGCTCACTTTGTTCCAGGATCGGCCACCAGCAAATCATCCTTGAGGAGCTCCAGGGCCTCCCGTGTGCTCCCCTTCCACAGGAGGTTGGTGGATCGCAGCCTTCTTGGAAGCCCTGAAAAGGAACCGATCCCATGTAAGAAAACCCAATGCAAAGCCACCAGATTATATATGTGTGTACGTTATGTTTTATGGACTAAACAAAAATATATATTTTATTGTAACTTTTCAGGCATCTAAAATACATAATGATGGGGTAAAATGTATTTGCTAAATAAATTGGTGGTTCACAGATATAAGAAGAGATGGACCTGAGTGCTCCCAGAATGCACAGCAAAAATAGACAGCTTACAACATCGATGATACAACTTGTCCATGAGCATAAAATCTGAATTTTTGAAGACTGTGTTTATGAGTACAGGAATCCACTTTGCGTTTGTTTCATCACGTTCTGAGAGCTGGGACAAGCTTTTGTATCTTATGAGCTGTTGGAGGAGTTTGGAAGGGGGGAACAGGGAGAAGTCAGTAGTGTTTGTTAGCTAATTGGATAATACTGAAATTGACACCACATCCCCTCCCACCAGTAGAAATGTAAATGTCCCACTCACAAACACAGCTTCCACCACAATGTTATGGATCCCTCCAGGATTCAACAGAGATATCAAACTTTGTTTTGTTCTAATTAATAACTAGCTGTTTGAAACAGCAAAGGTCATATTTATTGCAGAAACCAAAATAAAATCAATTCCATATCTAGTAGAAGTGATAAAGAATTGAGAGTGAAACTGGAATTTTTAGCATAAATTATCCTTATAGGTCCCCCATCTCTCTCAGTCTCCTTATCTAGGGGGATTAACTCTCACATTGATAAAGAATAAGGGCACGGAAATTTGTTTAAGTAATAGTCAATGTCAGTGTCATGATATGCGTATTGATAAGGAGACTGAGAGATATAAAGGTCCTATACAGATACGATAAATAAATAAATAATAATACAAATAACAAAATAAATGCCACCTATCAATCTCGTTTATCTTAAACGTCCACTCAAAAATGTAATAACAACCAATTGTAGTTATAATTATTTATAAATTTTTCTGCCATAGCTGGACCTTTGCTGTGTCTCTTTACATTAAGATCTCACTGAATATTCTCTGTCCAAGGAAGAGTTAATTACAGGTTGTTATTCCTGCCCTGAGAGATTACAACTCATAAGCCGCACATCTTCCGTCTTCACGGCACGACCTTGGCCAGTTGGAAGTGACGTTCCCCATATGCTCCTCCATCTGTCCCTGTAGGATGTGGAGGAATGTGCTCCATTTATACACTAAATCTCATGTCATATGTACAGTGTGATGGGTGTTTATACTGGAGCGCTCGTGTGGGATGGAGTTGCGCCCCGGTGACATCTGGCATCAGACCTATAGGGCTGTCTTAATAACAGACATCCAGCCTCATTAAATTGGGGCTATGGTGTAAAACGTTGCCCGCAACTCAAGATTTACATGTTTCAGCTATTAAATTTGCCCCGTAACCGCTACTTGTTCAATGCGAGCAAGCCCGTAACGCGCAAATGGAGCCCAAAGGCCAATGTCTGCTTGAGAGCACCCACAAGGGGGGTAAAGTCCAATACGTAGCACTTTGTAGGGAAAGAAAAAACACACTACTGTACATTTATTATATGGGACTTAGAATTAATAGCACAACATTCTCAAGCCCGCAAATCGGCCCCGGAAAATACTTTATTTCATGATTATTTGTTGTGTTATATTGATCCCGGCAATCAATGTGTTGAGACATATACTGTAACCAGCATGTGATAGAATATCATATTTATGGCTTTATTAGTAACTGTAATTGAAGCATGTAGGACTTGGAAATTTACCCTCCCCTTTTTCAGTTACGTAACGCTAACAATTTATTTTTCCATTGGCTGCATCTAAACCCATAACTACGTAATTGTTTAATTGTTTGCGTTCCGAACTGGTTTACGATATAGCCTCTCTCGCTCATAGCTTACAGCCCTTTCTAATTTAATAGCAGCGTAAGTAGGGCAAATTTCAACCCCGCAGCCATTACGTGCTTCATGTTGGGCTTACGAGGCTGGAATTTATTATGGTGGATATAGCCCCATTCTATTTAAAGCCCGTAATTGCCTGTAACGTGAAATTGTGGCTGTGGATCACATTTTTTATAAACATTAAGACACATTTAATTGTCTCAAACGCTCAACTGCCCTCTCACAGCCTCCGCACGGAAACCATGGACTCGTAAGTAGGATTTCATGGGGCGTAATCATACGATCTGACAATATTTAAGTAATTTATTTCTTAGACACAGCCTGTAGTAAATGAGATCGTCATCATGACGTTAGTAACACACGGAGCTTATACTTAAACTTCACTCAAAAACTACAAATGAATTAGTGTCAAAAAATAAATTTGGGGATCGAACTCGCAATCCAGCAATGTAGAAATCAATATACATTATCTGTTCTAGTCCATGCGGTTTCCATGATATGTATTAACCCCTTAAGTCCCGGGATCCATTTCACACTAACAAAACGCATTGTATTTTTGTGGGTTTGAATAATTAATTCCAAGGTTTTTCCATAACATCCCGAGCTTTTAAAGTGCATTACTTTGTTTTAAATTGCTGCTGCAGCTGTGATAAGTGTTTGAAAAAGCCCTTGCATCCCATTCAGTACTCATCACAATTTTGATACATTTAATAAGACTTTATTTGCGAAATAGAGATCTGTGCCTAGTAGAATATTAATTTTGTATAAAGTTAATTATTTAGCACTTGTATATGTTGAGCTCTACGAAAAGCAATGGAGGTCTAAGACCGGTTTTGTGGCTTTGGGTAGCCCGTAGTGATTGTGGGCGCGTAAAACTGGAATGCTAGTAGCTAAATGTAGCCAGTTGAATATCTGTAACTTCTACAAGCTACTTTACAAGTTCAAGTAATTGTGATTTGGACAATTGAATGGGGGTCATAGTGTCTAATTATAATCCTTTCTCTCATTATATCTCACTTTGCATTCTGCATTCTCTCCTTGTTGGCCTCCCCATCACCAGTCTTTCTCCACTCCAATCCATAATGACCCTCCACTAGACTTATCTACCATACTCTCTCTCTGTCAGTCACTCCACTGGCTTCCCAAAACCTTCTAAATAAAATGTACCATCATGACCCTAATGTATAAAGCCCTCAACAACAGGATACCCCGTTATATCTCTGCTCTTGTACCCAAATACTTCCCCAACCGCCCTCCTTGTTCTGCTACTGACCTTTTTCTTTCCTCCTCTCTTATCACCTCCTCTCACTCCCACTTTCAGCACTTTACTCAAACTGCCCCTCCTCAATGGAACTCCTTGCCTCGCTCGACTGGATGATCCTCCTGCCTCAAATCCTACAAAAGCCTCTAAAATGCATCTGTACAGCCTTAATATACACAACTGCACACTCTACAGTATAATATCACTCACACCCACAATCTATAGTGTAACACACAGTCACCTCAACTCGCTTGAGCCTATTTCCTTCCACAAGACCATTGTGTATCTATCACCCTCCTGTACCACACCCAAACTCTACAGATTGTATGTTTGTTAGTTTTCTTGTTAGATGCTTTTGGGTAAGCTCTATGTACATTTGATTCAAAGCCCAAGCACAGGACCCTCCATTCTTTCCAATGTGTCAATAATGTTTTTGCTGTGTACTTAACCCCTGTATAGTGCTACAGAATATGTTGGTGCGCTGCAAAAAATGGATAATAATAAAAGCTTCTCACCTGACAGCTGACTCGCCATCCTGCGCAGCGTCACTGGTGATGGCTTCACTGGTTGGTTTCCTTTTGCTGAGGATGGCAGCTCCATGTTTTTGTTACCAGATCCTTGGCTCTGGCCCAAAGGGTTTTTTATGGAGAAGTTTTCAGCATAACGCTCCAATGGGTCATCCAGCGAGGCCACTTCTCCGTCTTCCCACAACTTGTACAACATTAGTGATGGGAAGATCTTTGAGATGCTGGCTATCCTGAGGATACAAATATAAAATATCACAGTATTTGTAGAGGAATAATCGTTTCCAAGCTTACAATCCAGAGGTGTAACATCGGGTAAACATTCACCAGTTTACTTTTAGCGTTGGAAAGATGAAGTAGCATTTGCAAATGAATAAGGAGAGACTCATCATAATGGATGAAACCAGTGGCAGAGCTAGTGTTGGTGCAAAGCACCGGGTCGCACAACAGGTCAGTGGCCCTACGTTACCCTGAAATAAAGGGTATACATATATTTTTGGCTTTTTTATTGACCCCTACTGGCACCTCCTGTATAGACAGATTCCAAAGGTGGAGCCCCAAAGTATTTTGCACCCTCCATGCACTAGTTCTGCCATTGGGTGGATCCCCATGGCTTCCTCCAAAAGACTGGATTCCATGTGAGACCAACTTTATTGATTAAGTACATTATGGCTTTTCTGTTGCGGATGAATACTCAGACTTGTAAGCCTTTCAATCTTTGCTTCTACCCACCAAAAACGGTTACCTTCAAGAGGTGATTCATTGGGCTAGATGCCCTAAGTTCATCACACTAAAACAAGAGGGGTTCTCCAAAAATATGGCTTCATTGTGAATAAAAGTGCCATATATTCCTACTTCATAAACAGACATGTGTGATTAATGTCTTAATACAGACGGGTCATGAGATATCTTTTTGTCTAAATGATACAGTCCATGCATGGACTTATATTAATGTTTTAGGTTTTATCTTCTGTTTAGATCTAGACAGTAACTCAAACCTCACCACCAGTGATAAATAACATAGAACCTGTATACAGAACCCACTTGATCATGGTGGTTCACACTTAACTTGAACATGGAGAACACTTCAGGTCAGATTCCTTCTGAAGCTAACCATACTGAACAAAGCACATAAAGGGACATATTCACCATCACAACCAGCTATACATACTAGCCATTTTCCTCCATAGTAAATTATTCCTGAGATCATTGTTTGTGCTTGATATGGGTGGGGGTGGGATGTGACTACTTATAGCTCTAGCAGTAGGTTATGTGCAATTGCTTGCAAAAGATTCACAAAAACAGTATCACTGATTAGCACATCAAAGCAGCTAATTATTATTCATATTTGCATTATAATTTAGCACAAACAATAATAAATATCTCCAAAATAATTTAAAGTTTGCTGCTGTACAGTTGTGCTCAAAAGTTTGCAAATCCTGGCAGAAATTGTGAAATGTTTGCATTTATTTTGAATATGACTGATCATGCACCAAAAATGTATTTTATTGAAGGATAGTGATCATATGAAGCCATTTATGATCACAAAGTTGTTTTGCTCCTTTTTAAATCATAATGATAACAGAAATCACCCAAATGTTGATCAATGTGTACATACCCTTGAATGTTTGGCCTTGCTACAGAAACACAAGGTGACACACACAGGTTAAAATGGCAATTAAAGGTTAATTTCCCAGACCTATGGCTTTTTAAATTGCATTTAGTGTCTGTGTATAAATAGTCAATGAGTTTGTTAGCTATCATGTGGATGCACTGAGCAGACTAGATACTGAGCCATGGGGAGCAGAAAAGAACTGTCAAAAGAACTGCGTAACAAGGTAATGGAACTTCATAAAGATGGAAACAGATATAAAAAGATATCCAAAGCCTTGAAAATGCCAGTCAGTACTGTTCAGTCACTTATTAAGAAGTGGAAAGTTCAGGGATCAGGTAGACCAAGAAATATTTTAGCCACAACTGCCACAAGAATTGTTAGGAATACAAAGAAAAAACCCACAGGTAACCTCAGGAAAAATACAGGCTCCTCTGGAAAAAGATGGTGTGGTTGTTTCAAGGAGCACAATACTACGATACTTGAACAAAAATTAGCTGCATGGTTGAGATGCCAGAAAGAAGCCTTTACCGCGCCAATGCCACAGAAAAGCCTGGTTACAATATACCCGACAATACCTTGACACCCCTCACAGCTTCTGGCACACTAATTTGGAGTGACAAGGCCAAAATAGATCTTTATGGTCACAACCAAAAGAACTACGTTTGGAAAGGGGTCAACAAGGCCTATAGTGAAAATTATACCATCCCCACTGTGAAGCATGGTGGTGGCTCACTGATGTTTTGGTGGGATGGGGGGAGCTCTAAAGGCACGGGGAATCTTGTGACAATGTATGGCAAGATGAATGCAGCATGTTATCAGAGAATACTGGCAGACAATTTGCATTCTTCTGCATGAAGGCTGCGCATGGGACACTCTTGGACTTTCCAACATGACAATGACCCTAAGCACAAGGCCAAGTTGACCCTCCAGTGGTGACAGCAGAAAAAGGTGAAGGTTGTGGAGTGGCCATCACAGTCTCCTGACCTAAATATCATCGAGCCACTGGGGAGATCTCAAACGTGAGGTTCATGCATGAGGACCAAAGACTTTGAATGACACGGAGGCATTTTGCCAAGACGAATGGGCAGCTATACCACCTGCAAGAATTAGGGGCCTCGTAGACAACTATTACAAAAGACTGCACGCTGTAATTGATGCTAAAGGGGGCAATACACAGTATTAACTAAGGGGATGTAATCTTTTGATCAGGGCCATTTGGGTGATTTCTGTTATCATTATGATTTAAAAAGGAGCAAAACAACTATGTGATAATAAATGGCTTCATATGATCACTATCCTTGAATAAAAGACAATGTATTTGCATAATCAGTCATATTTTCAAAATAAATGCCAGAATTTTGCAATTTCTGCCAGGGTATGCAAACTTTTGAACACATCTGTATATATCACTTGTATATAACTGTGCCAAGTGCCAAGTTTGTGTACATGCTGGAGAAAACATGCCTGCAAGTGGCGGAGCTACTGTTGGTGCAACAGGTGGGGCCCTATGCTACCAGCAGAGAAGAAGTATCTTTGTTTATTAGATGAGGATGGCAGGTAAGTACTTAGAAAGATGACTCCATGGGGGTGAGCTTACCATCTACATATATTTTTTCCTTTTTATTGATCTCTTATAAAGTGAATAAAGAAGTTGCAAAGCGGACCCAAATTATTATGCGCTGGGTCCTCCATTCACTGGGCCCACCACTACTTCCTACATAACATAGCCTCCTGACAGTATTACCTGTAAATCGTATACTCATTTGGAGCCGAAGAGAAAGGATCTGACCCATTCTTCTTCCCAAAGTTCCCAGTCCATAACACGGTGTCATTGTATGTGACGATCGCCGACATGGCCGGCAGCCCCGGTGTGCGGATTTTGTGCCTCAATAATGCATCCACCTACAGTGAATAAATAATAATAGAGACCAATTATTATCTGGGCTTGTTTCATGTCTACTCTATAGCCCATAACTGAATACTGTATGTGGATGTTGGCCACTCTGGCAAGCCACTCCAATATCACAGTGCAAGGAGGTGCCCAATCCCTCTCTCTTTCTCTTCTTTCCTTCCTATCTCTCATCCCTTCCCATTTCTATCTTTTGTGTTGCCCCCTTATCTCTTTCCCTCTGCCCTCCCTATATTTCTGTCTCCATATCTCCTTCTCTCCCTCCCCCTCTCTCTGTCCCTTATTTCATTCCAATCTCTCTCTCTTCATCCGTTTCTCTCTCTTTTGCATTGGCCCATCTCCTTCCTATTTAACCTTCTCTTCTTTACTCCACATTTTGTTCTTTTGGTTCTCCCTCTCTCTTCTTTCATTCCACTTCTTTTAGCTTCCCTTTCTATCTCTCTCTCGTACATTGCCCTCTATCTCTTTCTCACTGCCCCCCCAATATATCTGTCTTTTCTTCACAACATATCTCCCTCTCTCCCTTCTACCTCTCTCTGTCTCGTCTTTCATTCCTATATCTCTCTCTTCATTCCTGTTATCTCAACCTTTTGCACTGCCCCTCCTCATTCCTTCTATACCTCCCTATATATCTTCTTCACTCCACGATTCCTTTTCTACCATCTATCTATCTCTCTTCATCCCTTTTTATCTCAATCTTTTTCATTGCCATGTCTCTTTTCCTGTCCCTACCTATCTCTCTTCTTCACTCCATATGTCCATCTCTTTACCCTCTCTTTCCCTGTCCCTTCTTACAATCCTATCTATCTTTCTTCATATCTATTTTGCATTGTGCCCCTATCTATCTCCCTGCCTCTCTGTCTCAGTTTCTTCATCCCTCCAACTCTCTTTCTCTCTTCCTTACCGTCCCTACCACAATGTCTCCAACATCTTTCACTTATGTTTATAATAACACACACTCATATTTAGGGTGCGTCTGTGCTCCACTCTACATGCACCATCATCACTGAGCTGTGACAGACGTATTGATGTTTACAGCAAAACCAATGCCAGATATGTCACTGAATCAGTGTTAAATAGAGTTAAGTAATTAGAAATTCAAATTTAATGTTACATTACATATACATGTATGTTCTAATCTAAATGAATAATACTCCATGGAATTTTATATATGAGGAAAAGATTCAGCAAGGCCCCCCCATGAACGAGTGGTATACACCCCAGATCTAACTAGTGATAACTGTTCTGATGAGCTAACAATCTAGTCATATGATGGGAGATCCTTCCTCAAAAACCTTGAATTTGTGAATTATCGGGCGAACTTCCCCTAAAGAGCTCTATGTAATGCTTTTCCTGGTTATCCCTGCTTCAAGAGGCAAATAACATAGTAATACAATGACCGACCGCAGCGGATGGAGGAATATTGGGAGGCTCTATGTTAAGGAGATTACAATTCAGAGGTATGATTTGGGGTAAAACTTCACCAATTTACTTTTAGCATTGGAAAAGTTCAGAAGAATTTGCAAATGAATAAGGAGGGAATCATCATAATGGGTGGATTCCCTTGGAGGCCTCCAGAAGCCTGGATACCATGGCCCTCATTCAATTGCGATTTGGCCAATTGAATAGGGCTCTAAATAAGTACATAGCATATTTTTTTAAAGAAGTTTTTAGTTAGTGAAAACCTTGCTTTTGGATAGATGCTTACTAGCTAAAAACTTCTTTAAAAAAAATATGCTATGTGCTTATTTAGGGTCCTATTCAATTGGCCAAATTGCAATTGAATGAGGGCCCATGTGAGTACATTATGGCCTATCCATTACAATTGATTGCTCAGGATAAATTACCACCGGATTGCACGTTAGGCATGGAACTCAAAGACATTGGCCCCTATAGTCAATCCGCATATTGCAGATCAGAGGAGATCTTAAAAGGTTGAACTTGATGGGCGAAAGTCTTTTTTCAACCTTAAATACTATGTAACTATCTAACTATTTAATTGCAAGCCCGTAATTACCTTCAAACTGAACTTTTGGCTGCAGGTTACACATTTTTTACATATATCGATGTATTTAATTGACTAATGGAACTGAAATACATTTATACATACTCAGTGTTGTTTATTGATTATGTTAGTTGATTGAATGATCCATGATATTTATTAACTCCTTGATTCCTGGGATTGAGATAACACAGAAATAAAATATAAATAAAAATATGTTTTATTGCAGATTTGGGAGCTTGAGACTGTTGTGTAATTAATCCTAATGTCTTTCATTGTGTTCCCAGTATTTGTAAGTACAGTAGTGTGTGTTTATTTGCTGTTGCAGTTATAAGAACAGGTGTTTAACCACTTGCGAGTCCTATCTAGTACTCGTATCATTTTTTGATACATTTGCCATTTATTTGTATGAAGGCAATGGCGGGCTTTTTAAATTGTTGTAATTGAATATGGATTTACAGATTTTAAACATCAAAGAAGGATATAGGACAGAGTTATGTTTTTGACAACCACAGTGATTTTGAGTCTGTAAAAAATACACTTCACTGCAATGAAACGACAATTATTTAGATGGCTTTGAATCTCGAGCAAAGATACCAAAATATACATAATCCGTCTTTTGGTTCACTCTTCTGGAATAAATAAATCAAAAATGTAATTAGTTGCCATAAAAATGATCTGACCTTCTCAAGAGCCTCTTTCAAGATGGGTATTGGATGATCCAGTGGAACCGGCTCAGGGTGTTTCGGGCACATCTGGACCTCCTCTGGGACTACCTCCTTTACTAATGGAACTGAAATACAATTATACATACTCAGTGTTCTGCTTTGGATAATTATTGATTATGTTAATTGATTAAAACATTTGTTGTTGTTGTTTAGTCATTCAGTTGTGTCTGACTGCCTGTGATCCTATGTACCGCAGCACCCCAGGCATATGTTTCTTTATGCTTTTGATCATGCTTATCCATATGTTTATCTTGGCTGGAATGGATTGTCAGTTCCTTCTCCAGTGAACTGTGATTTGTCTGACCTCTCTGCTATGACCTACCCATCTTGGGTAATTCTACATGGTATAACTCACAGCTACATTAAAGTACACAAGCCCCTTCATCACGACGAGGTAGCCATATAGAAGAGGCATTAAAACTTTTTGACTAAAATATGATAAATGTATTTATTCTGCGTGTCTTTCAGATTTTGTTAGTTGAGGTTTTGTGTTCCCAGAGGTAATTACTTAAAGTCAAACTGGCATTTGCTCGGGTGAAGTCTCATAATCAATTCATAATGAGATAAACCAATTATTTAATTAGAAAAAGCTAATTAATAGTGTGAAGTCTGTAAATGTCAGAGGTTGTTCTAGTTAAGCTGCTGTGATTAACTCAGTAGATGGGCATTCGCTCTTCTGACGTCAGATGAAGGATTCCAGATGGAAGATCTTCGCATTGGTTAGTACACAAGGGACAATGCACAGAATATCCCCACAGCAGTATTATACACTTGTGGTACTAATGGCATGGAGGTTGTTGTCACTAGTTTTTCCAATTCTTTTTTTTGTAATTCTGAACCTAAGTGCTCAGGTACAGGAGACAAGTGTAAGATGGACCTCGCTGTGAGATCAAGATCAACCTCATCTAATAAGAGATGAGACCATGAAACTGAAACAACAAAATGTTCTTACAAGAACAGCTCGTGCTCCTCACCTAAGAAGCACAGCTGACGTCTGTATCCTGAAGTAAGAACATTATCATGTCTATGGACAAAGCAGGAGCTCAAACACCACATTACATACCCCTGGGGCATAAAGCAAGGCTCCACTGACCAATTTGATAAGGCAACAAATGATGTCTGGTCCCTGAGGTGACCCTCCAGACTAGGGATATGGGTGGCAACCCTCAGGGACTAGCCTACTGACCTCTTCCATCACCAGTACCCGAGGTCTCTTAGGTATCATTCTTGTCAATAGTGGTTACCCCAGCCGATCCTAGTGGCATAAAAGGCTCAAGCACATGTAAAATGGCAACCCCCTGGTTCTTATGACTACCCATCCAGTCAACTGACATGTTTAGCTTATATTCAGATGTGCGATGGAAGCACCCCTGCCCAGGCCCATTACCCATAGCCTTCCCAGACTCCTGGTTGACTATATGCATTGTAGACCATACCAGGCATGCGATATTGGTGTACTTTGCACATTTTATTGGGAGGGAAATTATAGTGAGATAGATCCACACTCGTCATTACTGCATTTATCATCAATTACTCCAACTAACTGCTACTTTCTCTGTACCTTTGAGCTATTTCCTTCTTCGTCTACTATATACTACTCCTGTGCCCAACGATCATCCACCATGCAGCTCCATTATTATTTCTCTATATCCCCTATGACAGCCACTTGTCATCCCTATGATATAGGCCCATTTACACTGTCAAAGCATCCTATCATCTTATTGTCTCAATGGATTGCTAGCCATAGATAACGAGGTAAATAATAGCACGTCATCCCGTGTATTGCTTTTTCATTTGTAGAGTAAATTATTTTCCTGTTACCATGTTATACATACCAGGCTCCTGCTTTGGGAGTTTGTACTGCCAGATGAAGCATCCGGTCATGGCAACGGAGACTAAAAAGAAAAACACCAGCCCAAGGTGGCTCCACTTCACCTCCATGGGGGATGTCCGACGGAGGCCTCGTCTTCTTGATGGTTGCTAGACAGACAAAAATATTATATAGTTATAACAAAAAATACCATTGTAAAATATCCCAAAGGAGGCTCTGAAATTGGAGGAATATATATAAACCAGCTAGCATTTGGGCCACAAACATAAGGTGGATCAGGTCAGAAATATAACGCTTGAAATATGAGAAATGTGTCTTTTCTCAAATGTGTCCAAGGAGGAAGTGGGAAGTTTGGACATAACAATACAGATCCTTCTACACTTAATGTTCTAGTAAAACCTCCCAAGTTATATGAGAAATGTGTTATCTATATGCAATTTACAAATTATAAGAGTTATCTCTGCTGACAGCTGAATGTTGTGAGTCTAGTTTGGCAGAAGCATGGAATAGCTTTTCCCACCAAAACATGTTTTCTTATTGTTCAGCATGCAGAGAAGAAAGGTAATGAAAGGTAACAAATGACTATTTGCTTTTATTTCATTTCCAGTGATGCAGACATGGTCAGATTTCTCACTATGCAAATAAGGCAGCTGCCTATGTGTGACTTCCTGATCTGGGGTGCCTCATTTGCATGGCAATGTATATACATTTCAGTTTATTTATGTTTAACACCTAGCCTGCTTTGTTTGTGGATGGGAAGGATATTGATGTGTTTTGGCAGGCTTGCAGTGTGCTGCAATATAGTAAAACATATAGGGCATGGGAGCTTGTGGGAAAGTGACCTCTGACTGCACCGCCCTTCGGCCCCTGTACAATCACCTATAAGTGATATCAGTTCACAGTACTAGCTCTGTCTCTCACAGCCTGACTGCCACCAAGCTCTCCTCCTCCCTCAGGTCCTGAAAGCACCATAACCAGCTCGCTGACTGTCTTTACTCTACTGCATCCTACTACTTCTCTTATTTATTGGTCTCCAAAATCCACAACTAAGATTCCACTATCTCATATCTATTTAGTAAGTAAACACTATTAACTCTTACCCTTTCCGATAAGAGGAAACAGTATATTGTGTGTTCAATAAGCAAGTCAAACATGTTATATCTTATGATGTTTTTTTTATACCTGCACCTATTTTAATATCCACATTCTCCCATTCCAGACCATTGTTTCCTTTTCCATCAAAGTGCGGGAACTTTTGGGGTCTTCCTTACACATGTTCTTTACACATAAATACCTGTACCTGTACTAAACATGAGTACACCACTTCCCTTAAAATCAATAAAAACATATTTTGAAGAAAAAATGATTGTTTTAAGTAATTAAAAACCCTCTTACAGATTAATTGGTGTGATGCATAAAACAGAGTTCAACACATGTTTGTACCAACAGCATGATACCTGTTACCATATCCACCATCATGAGGTAATTAAATTAAAATGTTATATAATAAATAAAAGCTAAATTAAATGATATTATCAATAGTTTCTTGTTCATGGAGAATATAAACAATGTGTGATGTACGTGCCAATGACCAGATTAGTCATATAGATATCATTGAGTACAGAGATTTACTATATCAATACATAAACAATCTCACACATGTTTATTGATCTCCCCAATTAATACACTAAGCAACCTGTGCTTATATATTTATTTAAATATATAAGTATAAATATAAATATATATAAATATATATATATATATATATATATATTTGGCAAAAGAGTGATAGAAGCCTCCACCGTACCCTAGTACAGTAAATAAATAGCAGATTTGTGTTCACATATAAACGTCTAAAACAAGTAAAAAAAACTTGTTTCCTGCTCAGAATTCTGAGAAATACAGTTATTACAATGCATTCTGGGGAACCTGGGCAGGGACATGCAAATGTGCCCACAAAGGCTTCACTCTTTAATCCAAATACTAATTAACATGGCTCCTTTTAAGCATATGCTTGCTGTATTACATTGCTTTAAGCAAAGCCCAGGGTGGATTATGTACAAGCCAGGAAACCTACTATTTGGATTAAAGAGCAAAGGCTTTGTGGGAAGATTTGCATGCCACTGTCCAGGTTCCCAGAATGCAGTGCAATTACTGAATTTCTAAGTATTCTGAGCAGAAAACAAGTTTTTTAACTTGATTTAGACGTTCAAATGTGAGCACAAATGTACTATATATTTACATTATTATTATTATTATTATATTATTATAGTTTATTTATAACGCGCTGACATATTCCGCAGCATATATATATATATATATATATATATATATATATATATATATATATATATATAAATATATACAGTAAACTCCCCATTATCCGACACTCACGGGGACTCCCTATTGCCGGATAAGTGTAGTTGCCGGAAAAAGGGTTTAAACAACCCTTAAACCCCCCCAAAAACCCTAAAAATGCATTTAAAAAGGCATTAGCACCTACATTTTGGCCATTTAGGCCCAGAAAAAATAATTCGGAAAAAAGATAGTTTTTTTTTTTTTTCAGTCTTGAACTGCCGTATTGTGCCGGTTTAGCGAGAGTTTTGTTCAAATGGGGAATTGATGCCGGTGCTGGTTGCTTGAGAGTCCCGGTTAGTTGGTTGCCGTATAACCAGGATTTTACTATATATGTATATATGTGTGTATGTCTCAGAGGAGATTTTAATTGCACAGAAATGCAAAGTGGGAATGCGGCATGTACATCTGTCAGTGCTTTCAGTAGCAGTAATAGTAAGTGTGTTAGTTTACAATGACACACTGTCCAGAAAAAGTAACAGATTGAATCAGCTGCTAAAAGAACATGGAAAGCTGCATTTGGTCTAAAAGATTAAAATAATACAATATTTATTTGTTTTTATTATCTAAAACAATTTTCCCATTATCAAGTTTAGTTTATCCACAGTGGCCCTTTAATTAGAAATCATTTTATATTGTAGTTTTACATTTTCTGTAACCATCAGATGCACTGAGCTATGACATAGGCTGTTAAGGGCTGCAATGGCAATTTGTCCCATAGGAGATAGACATTGCATCCTTCTGCTATTGGTCTCATATGTAGTGAATGCAGGGAGGGTCCTGGCGTCCCGTATTATTATCCTTCTCCAATCTGTGCTACATATCACATGGAGGCAGATTATTATCATCATTATCACTAGGGCAGCTTCTTATGTAAACGCATTGGACCCCAGATCACGCTCATGTGATGCGTGTAACATGACGTCTGACACAAACACCACCTGTGCATGGAGATTATATTTCTCCCTCCTGCCCCTTCCCCAGATAAGAAGCCTTCCAATCACATAGTTCTGGTGTTTAATCCTCTGTCTAAGGGTAAACATTAATCTGATTTGATGCGTCTCGTCAGATTGCTTTAGGGACCCTTGGGGGGCAGTGACTGTCGGACCCTAATGGGTGAGGGGATCCCAGGCATCCTGAGATCAGGCTGGGAGATTCAACCTCCTGCTGCGGATTTGACCTAAAACCAAGGGAAGGGCCGGTAATCCCTAATCTCTGCACTCCTTCACTTCATGGATTGCCTGGGCTCGTCATGATGAGTCAGATTAACCCTAACACTGCTGATAGAGATTATACTCGCTACCCAGAATAGCATTTACAAAATTATAACGTCTCATTAATCATGTAACGCTCCCTCTCATATTAATTTCATTCCTATACAGATCTACGTCTGGTCGCCTCTCTCATACACGTCTCCCATTTGTTCATCCAAGACGTCTCATGCTGCTTCATACACCGGGCTCTCTGTAAGTGTCCGATTCTTACAGTGCTCCTTGTTGAGCGGCAGGGTGTAATCTGGTCTGACTCAATCACTACAGATGTCTGTAATAATACTGGGAAGAATAGATTGTTATCGGTAAAAGGACCAAAAAACTCTTATTAAGTCAGTGATGGAACCACAACCGAAAGGAATGATGTCAACTGTCAACTGGAAAAGATTCTTCTACTTAGATTTGGTGATGGGATCCACTAACTAGAGTGTACATATCTGTGGGGTATCGGTAGTTGGTTTTGGTTAAGCAAATATGCAAAATATATGTATTGTATTGTGTTCATTTGTATTCACATTTTAGTACTGTATATCATCCTTTTATATTTATTATATCTGTTGCTTTTACTGTATTTGGCATTTTACTGTACTTTTATGTCTAATATGAGGTCTTGATGGCTGTAAGCCAGGAACCACAAGACAGTTAACCCTTTATCAGTTTCAAACAACCTTGTGTGTATGCCACAAGAAGGTTCCTCTCTTTATCAGATACAAGTAGTCTTGTGTGTATGTGTCAGTCTCCAGGTAATGTATAACCACTGTAACTATCAAAGGCATTTCTGTCCTAAAGTGAAAACTATTTATTGTTACACAATGTTTTCTGTAGACCACTGCGTATATCCGTCTCTGAGATTTGCAGTGCTCTCCGAGCTTGGATAAAGAAACTTGGTTGATGTTATTGGTTTTGTCTCTTTTTCCTGGGTGAGGCCTGAATGAGAAACACTGACAAAGCAAAATATCTATACACTTGCTACAAGAGTTGTGTTGGGTGTTGAGTTCAGGTGAAGCTGGATATCTGTAGAGTGTGGAAAGAAGGTTGTGCTTAATTTGATAACTGTAGAGTGTTGCCAGCAAGGTGCAATCTTGGTGTAACACAAACACTACGTACATATCCATACTACTATGAGATTA
Organism: Discoglossus pictus; assembly: GCA_027410445.1. Lineage (NCBI taxonomy): Eukaryota > Metazoa > Chordata > Amphibia > Anura > Alytidae > Discoglossus > Discoglossus pictus. The sequence goes on along the minus strand of CM050169.1, from coordinate 239,707,920 downwards.
GCTATCATGGGATGAATAGCCCCTTTAAATATCACATGTAATAATTATCACGCTTGCGACAAATCGCAGTTTGACAACTACGACCAAACGCATAAGCTGTGTATGCGCACTGCTCTGAGCGTGCGCATGCGCATTGCGCGGCGTTAGCCATGCATTGTACTGCGTCAGTCGCTCATGCGCCGGTCGCGCGCACGGCAAGGGTGGAAGACGCACACGGGAGGAGGTGAGACACACAGGGGAGGAGGGGAAAGGCAAACAGGGGAGGAGGGGAGAGACAGACAGGAGAAGAGGGGAGAGACACACAGGGGAGGAGGGGAGAGACAGACAGGGGAAGAGGGGAGAGACAGACACAGGAAAAGGGGAGAGATACACAGGTGAGGAGGGGAGAGACACACAGGGGAGGAGGGGAAAGACAGGCAGGGGAAGAGGGGAAAGACAGACAGGGGAGGAGGGGAGAGACAGACAGGGGAAGAGGGGAGAGAGAGACAGGAGAAAAGGGGAGAGACACAAAGGGGAGGAGGGGAGAGACACACAGGGGAAGAGGGGAAAGGCAAACAGGGGAGGAGGGGAGAGACAGACAGGAGAAGAGGGGAGAGACACACAGGGGAGGAGGGGAGAGACAGACAGGGGAAGAGGGGAGAGACAGACACAGGAAAAGGGGAGAGATACACAGGTGAGGAGGGGAGAGACACACAGGGGAGGAGGGGAAAGACAGGCAGGGGAAGAGGGGAAAGACAGACAGGGGAGGAGGGGAGAGACAGACAGGGGAAGAGGGGAGAGAGAGACAGGAGAAAAGGGGAGAGACACAAAGGGGAGGAGGGGAGAGACACACAGGGGAAGAGGGGAGAGTGGGGAGTGAGAGAAGGGGGGAGAGACACAGGGGAGGGGGAAAGAGAAACAGGGAGGGAAGGGTAGAGAGAAAGAGACACATGGGAGGGGGAAAGAGACACAGCGGAGGGGGAAAGAGACACAGGGGAGGGGGAAAGAGACATGGGGAGGAGGAAAGAGACACATGGGAGGGAGAGTGGGAAGAGACACAAGGAGGGGGGAACAGAAACAGGGGAGGGAGTGGTGGGGAAGAGACAAATGAGGGAAAGAGACACAGGTGAGGGAGAGGAGGGGGGAAAGAGACACAGGGGAGGGGGAAAGAGACACATGGGAGGGAGAGGGGGGAGAGACACAGGGGAGGAGGGAACAGACACAGGGGAGGGAGAGGTGGGGAAGAGACACAGGGGAGGGAGGGGGGAGGAGACACAGGGGAGGGAGAGGGGGGAAGAGACACAGGAGAGGAGGAAACAGATAAAGGGGAGGGAGAGGTGGAGAAGAGACACAGGGGAGGGAGGGGGAAGAGACACAGGGGAGGGGGAAAGAGACACAGGGGAGGGAGAAGGGGAACAGAGACAGGGGAGGGGAAGGTGGGGAAGAGAAACGGGAGGAAAAGAGACACAGGGGTGAAGAGACACAGAGGAGTGAGTGAGAGGAGGGGGGAAGAAACAGGGGAGTGAGAAGAGGGGGAAGAGACACAGGGGGGGAGAAGAGGGTGTAAGATTGAAGTGATACGACCAACAAAGCATCTTTTTCCATCTCCTGGTTCTAAAAATCCAGGCCTTATACACGCCCCCTAATATGTGCTGTAACAAGTATTAAACTGCTAAGAGTAGTACTACTTAACACACCTTATAATAATGCAGAGAGAGGCAACGCAGTGAGAGTAGTCTGAAGAAGAGGAGTCAGAGGAGAAAGGTGGCTTTGAGGAGGTGGAAGACCAAACACAGCAGGCGTCCCAGGGGGCTTGTTGTCACCTTTCGGGGACCCTTGGTGGCTGGGTGGAGGAAGAGACCTTCAATGACATCAGTGAGGACAAGGAACGGGACATGGCTAGCTTGGTATCCAACCTTGTGCAAATGGGGAGTTTGCGGAGGTGCAATGGGACTGTTTACTGTTGTTTGCGGTGCATTAAACGGGGAGATTGGTCTGTTACTGTGAAGCGGTGTAACCCTTACACTACCTGATCGATACAACATCATACCTGATGTTTTAAAGCACGTTATTCCAAACAATTTAGGAAAGTTAGGTAATTTATGCCCTTTATGGCTTAAAACCAGACTCTGCATCAACTATGTAATTTTCCGTGGGAGTTTTACCATGGGTCCCCCTCCGGCATGCCACAGTGCAGGTGTTAGTCCCGTTGAAACAACTTTCCCATCACTATTGTGGCCAGAAAGAGTCCCTGTGGGTTTTTAAATCCGCCTGCCCATTGAAGTCTATGGCGGCTCGCCGATGTTCGCCGGTTCGCGAACATTTGCGGCGGTTCGCGAACCGAAAATGTTATGTACGCGACATCACTATTGGTAGAACATAGCATGTTTGTTTCAAGCAATTAAAAAATCAGTATTTATGCATTTAATATTAGAAACTCATCTAGGAATGACATCTAGTCTTTCAGCACCACAGTGTATTGGCCTGATGCCTATCTGGTAATCAAGAAAATATCTTGGGCCTGGAAACAATAAAAACGTGACATATAGTATTTCATAATTTTCATCAGCTTCCATCAGCTCAAAGCAAAGTGTTGGTTTTTAAAACTGGCACCAACCAGGATTGAAACATTTGCACAAACACTTCAACAACAACACACTTTATATGCACACGGACAATGGCAGACCATGCTGAGTAGGCCCAACTCAGGTTTCTTTCTCCACACTCAGTCTTCGGTCTTATTAAGAACATTAAACCACTCATGTACAACGGTAAATATCATCCTCTGCTTATTACACCGACTTGAGATACCAACATATCACAACATTGCAAATATGGCCAATCTGCTTCCTTGTAATACTCCTCAATCCTAGGTAAGTCATTGGCAAAATGGTCAGAAAAAACCCCCACTATCACAACAAATAGTTCGGATCTTTCCCTAGTTGTGCTCGAGTGTGAACTCTGACGACGTGGCGCAATTCAATGGCGATAAATCGAGAGCGAGGCCATTGCTATGTCCGGTTCCGGCATTCAGCCCTCAAGGACCTCGGGCGCACCTCTTATAGCTCAATGACTCTTCTGCCGGCGCTCCTTATGCTCCACGTCCGCGGGTAGAATAATTTTTTGCCTCCACTACCTCTTTTTCACCACTGCGCTGTGGCGCAGCAGTCACCCACAGCGTTCACACTCTGTGTGGACACATACACAGAAAGGACCAATAGTTCTACTAAAGTCTGTGACCACGAGCCAAGCTGCCACCACAATAGCCTTACAGAAAACCCAATGTTTTTGCTCATGCTTAACTGATGCTAAAAACAGAATAGGGTGAAATAGAGCCCTATGATTGATTAAAGACTAACTAATTGGAATGAACAGTTTTCAATAGGGACCCCCGTGGATATAGTTTGAGGTCTCATAAGGATCCATATAGACCACCATGCAGTAAATGGAACTCCCACCCCAGAGAGAGGGGTGAGTGGAGGGGACCCAATGCTCCTCTTCATGTTGTGAGGTAGTGGGTCATAAGCGGAGGGGTCATGTTAGATTCACTGAAGTTTAAATGGCTTTTAATTAATATTTGCAGTAGCCCTCATGGTCAATCACAGAGTGGCCAAAGCAGTGCTCGGTTTCAACCCAATAAATTACAGAATTATTCTAATTTGAATTCCAGGCAAGCCATTTAACATCACAGTGATCCTAGTCTATGCTCCAACCACGGATGCTGAAGAGTCTGAAGTTGTCCAGTTCTACGAAGACATTCAACATGTCATAGATATAACACCAAGAAAAGATGTTACTATCCTCATAGGAGACTGGAATGCTAAAGTAGGGAATCAAAAGACACCTGGAGTAACTGGCAAGTTTGGCCTTGGAGTACAAAATGAAGCTGGTCAGAGATTAGTAGAATTATGTCAAGATAATTTTCTGGTCATAGCAAACACCTTCTTCCAATAGCGTCCAAGATGACTCTACACATTGACATCACCAGATGGACAACATAGAAATCAGATTGACTATATACTTTGTAGTCAAAGATGGAGGAACTCTATACAATCAGCAAAAACAAGACCAGGAGCTGACTGCGGCTCAGACCATGAGCTTCTTATTGCAAATTTAAAAATTAAACTGTAGAAAAGAGGGAAAAATATCAAACTAAGTATATATGAAATAAATAATTTGACTTATGAATATGCAGTGGAAGTAAATAATACATTTAAAGGACTAGTCATGGAAGACAGAATGCCCGTAGAACTAGACATGGAAGACAGAATGCCTGAAGAACTTTGGATAGTAGCCAAGAAAAAAAGAAAGGCGAAAGATAGTGGAGATAGGAGAAGATTTGTCCAACTGAATGCAGAATTCCAGAGGACAGCAAGAAGAGACAAGAAGACATTATACAATGAACAATGTAAAGAGACAGAAGAATATAACAGAATGTGAAAGTAATGAGATCTCTTCAAGAACATTGGGGACTCCAAAGGCTTCTTTCATGCCAAAATGGGTGTGATAAAAGACAACAATGGTAGGGACTTAACAGAAGAAGATCAGATAAAGAAGCGGTGGCAGGAATACTTTGAAGATCTATACAGGAAGGATCTTTACAGCAGTGATGACCTCAATAGTTTGTCTAATGAACTGGGGCCAGATATTTTGGAGAGTGAAGTGAGATTGGCCCTAGGATGTTTTGCTGATAACAAAGCTGCAGGAGTTGATGGAATCCCAAATGAACCATTCAAAATTCTACAAGATGATGCTGTGAAAGTGTTGCTTGCCTTATGCCAACACATTTGAAAAACTCAACAATGGCCAATAGACTGGAAAAGGTGAGTCTACTTCCCAATCCCAAAAAGGCAGTGCTAAAGAATGCTCCAATCATTGAACAATTACACTCATTTCACATGCCAGCAATGTAATGCTTAAGATCCTACAAGCTCGACTCCAACAATATATGGACCAGGAACTACCAGATGTGCAAGCCGAGTTCTGCAGAGGAAGAGGAACAAGAGATCAAATTGCCCATGTCCGCTGGATAATAGAGAAAGCAAGAGAGTTCCAGAAAAACATTTACTTCTGCTTCATAGACTATTCTAAAGCATGGATCATAAATAATGTGTCATGTCCTTACAGAGATGGGGGTACTAGATCATCTAATCCTCCTCCTAAGGAATCTGTATGTGGACCAAGAAGCACCGGTCAGAACTGAACATGGAATGTTCAAGTTTCGAAACGGAGTGCGAGAAGTTTGTATATTGTCACCTTATTTATTCAACTTATACACAGAGTACATCTTGTGTAAGGCTGGACTGGATGAATGGTTTGCTTCTGGTGATGAAAGCTTTGGCAAACTTGGACAAGCTAAAAAAAGTAAAGATATTAAACTATCAACAAAGGTCTGTATAATAAGAACTATGGTACTCCCAGTAGTAACATACAGATTAGAGATGTCGCGAATAGTTCGCCGGCGGACTGTTCCCTGCGAACATAGCATGTTCGCTTTCACGGCGAACTGCGAACATATGCGATGTTCGATCCGCCCCCTATACTTTCTCATTGAGCAAACTTTGACCCTGCAACTCACAGTCAGCAGACACATTCCAGCCAATCAGCATCATACCCTGCCTTCCAGACCCTTCTAACTCATGGACAACAGCCATTTTGGAATCATAACTAACTTGCAGTCTTACTGAGAAGAGGCTGAGTGTAGGTGATACTGCATCAATAGGGAAAACCATAGCTAGGCTACTGTACACAGTGTGCAATACAGTCCTGAAGGACTCTTTTGATCTCTGCTGCAAGGACACTCCTGTGTCTCTTCACCCCCTTATCATCATCCTCCCCTCACCTTAGCACCCAACCCTAACACCCCCCACACTTATCCCTAACACCTAACCCTAACATCCCTCACCCTAACACCTAACCCTAACACCCCTTACACTTTTCCCAAACACCTCTCACCCTAACACCTAACCCTAACACCCCTCACACTTATCCCTAACACCCCTCACCCTAACCCTAACACCCCTCACACTTATCCCTAACACCCCTTACCCTAACCCAGTGGCGTAGCTAGAGTAAACGTCACCCGGGGCGGTCCGTTCAAATGTCACCCCAGTGACCTGCGACTGCGATGTGCGCAGCAGGCGCTCATCGCAAGGCTTATGGGAGAGACTTCAATGCCTCCCATGTCTGTCCCCTTCCTCCTCCTTTCAGAGGCCCACACTGCTCCCCCTGCCCCACTGATGATCCCCTCTGCCCCGCTGATCTGCCCCGCTTATGCTCCCCCTGCTCTGTCCCGCTGATGCTCCCCCTGCTCTGCCCCGCTGATGATCCCCCTGCCCCACTGATGATCCCCCTGCTCTGCCCCGCTGATGATCCCCCTGCTCTGCCCCGCTGATGCTCCCCCTGCTCTGCCCCGCTGATGCTCCCCCTGCTCTGCCCCGCTGATCTGCCCCGCTGATGCTCCCCCTGCTCTGCCCCACTGATGCTCCCCCTGCTCTGCCCCGCTGATCTGCCCCGCTGATGCTCCCCCTGCTCTGCCCCGCTGATGCTCCCCCTGCTCTGCCCCGCTGATCTGCCCCGCTGATGCTCCCCCTGCTCTGCCCCGCTGATGCTCCCCCTGCTCTGCCCTGCTGATCTGCCCCGCTGATGATCCCCCTGCCCCACTGATGATCCCCCTGCTCTGCCCCACTGATGATCCCCCTGCTCTGCCCCGTTGATGCTCCCCCTGCTCTGCCCCGCTGATCTGCCCCGCTGATGCTCCCCCTGCTCTGCCCCGCTGATGCTCCCCCTGCTCTGCCTCGCTGATGCTCCCCCTGCTCTGCCCCGCTGATCTGCCCCGCTGATGATCCCCCTGCCCCACTGATGATCCCCCTGCTCTGCCCCACTGATGATCCCCCTGCTCTGCCCCACTGATGATCCCCCTGCTCTGCCCCGCTGATGCTCCCCCTGCTCTGCCCCGCTGATGCTCCCCCTGCTCTGCCCCGCTGATGCTCCCCCTGCTCTGCCCCGCTGATGCTCCCCCTGCTCTGCCTCGCTGATGCTCCCCCTGCTCTGCCCCGCTGATCTGCCCCGCTGATGATCCCCCTGCCCCACTGATGATCCCCCTGCTCTGCCCCACTGATTATCCCCCTGCTCTGCCCCACTGATGATCCCCCTGCTCTGCCCCGCTGATGCTCCCCCTGCTCTGCCCCGCTGATGCTCCCCCTGCTCTGCCCCGCTGATGCTCCCCCTGCTCTGCCCCGCTGATCTGCCCCGCGGATGCTCCCCCTGCTCTGCCCCGCTGATGCTCCCCCTGCTCTGCCCCGCTGATGCTCCCCCTGCTCTGCCCCGCTGATCTGCCCTGCTGATGCTCCCCCTGCTCTGCCCCGCTGATGCTCCCCCTGCTCTGCCCCGCTGATCTGCCCCGCTGATGCTCCCCCTGCTCTGCCCCGCTGATGCTCCCCCTGCTCTGCCCCGCTGATGCTCCCCCTGCTCTGCCCCGCTGATGCTCCCCCAGCTCTGCCCCGATGATGCTCGTACCTGGTTACAATCCTGCCAGCATCGCCGCACTCACCGTCTTCTCCTCTGCGCCGACCGTCCTCCAGCCAGAACTACTTCTTGGATCAAGCCGCGAATCGCGCAGGCGGGATGCGCATGCGCCATGCAAGGCTTGATCCAGAAAGTAGTTCCGGCCGGAGGATGGGAGCCACAGAGAGGGCTGAATTTTTTTGTTGGAGGTGACATACTGTCACCGGGTGACACTATGTCACCTCCAACAAAAAATTTCAGCCCTCTCTGTCACCCCTCCAGATGCTGTCACCCGGGGCGGTCCGCCCCCCTCGCCCCCCCTTAGCTACGCCACTGCCCTAACCCTAACACCCCTCACATTTATCCTTAACACCTAACCCTAACATCTCTAACCCTAACACCTAACCCTAACACCCCTTACACGTATCCCTAACACCCCTCACTCTAACACCTAACCCTAACACCCCTCACACTTATCCCTAACACCCCTCACCCGAAGCCTAACACCCCTCACACATATCCCTAACACCCCTTACCCTAACCCTAACACCCCTCACACTTATCCCTAACACCTAACCCTAACATCCCTCACCCTAACACCTAACCCTAACACCCCTCACACTTATCCCTAACACCCCTTACACTAACACCCCTCACACTTATCCCTAACACCCCTCACCCTAACACCTAACCCTAATACCCCCTTACACTTATCCCTAACAGCCCTTACCCTAACACCTATTCCTAACATCCCTTACCCTAACCCTAACACCCCTCACACTTATACATAACACCCATCAACCTAACACCTAACCCTAAAATTCTCACACTTATCCCAAAGACCTAACACCCCCCCACACTTATCCCTAACACCCCTCACCCTAAAACCTAACCCTAATACCCCCTTACACTTATCCCTAACCGCCCTTACCCTAACACCTAACCCTAACATCCCTTACCCATCACACTTATCCCTAACACTGCTTACCCCAACCCTAACACCCCTCACACTTATCCATAACACCCATCAACCTAACACCTAACACTAACATTCTCACACTTATCCCTAAGACCTAACACCCCTCACACTTATTCCTAACATGCCTCACCCTAACACCCCTTACACTTATCCCTAACACCCCTCACCCTAACACCCCTCACACTTAGCCCTAACACCCCTCACCCTAACACCTAACCCCCTCACCCTAACACCTAACCCCCTCACCCTTATCCCTAACACCCCTTACCCTAGCACCCCTCACACTTATCCCTGTGTCTCTTCTCCCCCTTATCATCAAGGGAGGGGGAGGATGATGAGGGAGGGGGGAAGAGACACAGGGGAGGATGATGAGGGAGGGGGGAACAGACACAGGGGAGGATGATGAGGGAGGGGGTAAAGAGATACAGGGGAGGGTGATGAGGAAGGGGGGAAAGAGACACAGGGGAGGATGATGAGGGAGGGGGGGGAAGAGACACAGGGGAAGATGATGAGTGAGGGGGAAAAGAGACACAGGGGAGGATGATGAGGGAGGGGGGAAAGAGACACAGGGGATGATGATGATGGAGGGGGAAGAGACACAGGGGAGGATGATGAGGGAGGGGGTAAAGAGATACAGGGGAGGATGATGAGGGAGGTGGGAGGATGATGAGGGAGGGGGGATGAGACACAGGGGAGGGTGATGAGGAAGGGGGGAAAGAGACACAGGGGAGGATGATGAGGGAGGAGGTAAAGAGATACAGGGGAGGATGATGATGGAGGGGGATGTTAGGTTATTTATGCCCTTTATGGATTAAAACCAGACTCTGCATCAACTATGTAATTTTCCGTGGGAGTTTTGACATGGATCCCCCTCCGGCATGCCACAGTCCAGGTGTTAGTCCCAGTAAAACAACTTTTCCATCACTATTGTGGCCAGAAAGAGTCCCTGTGGGTTTTAAAATCCACCTGCCCATTGAAGTCTATGGCGGTTCGCCGGGTTCGCCGGTTCGCGAACATTTGCGGCGGTTTGCGTTTGCGGTTCGCGAACCGAAAATGTTGTGTTCGCGACATCACTAATACAGATGTTAGAGCTGGACGATAAAGAAGTCTGCGCACCATATAATTGACGCCTTTGAATTGTAGTGTTGGAGAAAACTGCTTAGAGTCCTTTGGACTGCAAGAAGATCCAATAAATCAGTACTTCAAGAAATCAAGATAAACTGTTTACTAGAAGGTTTGATAATGAAGCTGAAGCTCAAATATTTTGGCCATATCATGAGATGGTAGGATTCCCTGAGAGAAGACTCTTATGTTGGGACATATTGAAGGCACCTGGGGAAGTGGGATGACCGAACCGGAGATGGATAGATGAGATCATTGAAGCAACGAACCTGAGCTTGATGTAACTCAAAGAGGCAGGGGCTAACAGATATGTCTGGCATGCTGTGGTCCATGGAGTCTTCGAGAGTTGACTGAACAACTAAACAACATATATATATATATATATATATATATATATATATATATATATATATATATATATATATAAATACATATAAATATATATATATATATATATCTTGCTTTCATTTTTAAATACATTTTCACTATATACATGATACATTATTACAAGTTTTCTATGGCACATATAATTGTTTAATACCTTGTTATAAATATTTCATAATATATTTGTCCCACATATACATTCATTTTGCATTTCCTTTATCTTTTTTTCATTCAAGGGCAAACTGTGTACAACTAAATAGAAAAAGACACAATCACGATATTGCACTGTAGAGGTTGCTGACCATCATACATGGGTGTAGGAGCCAACAAAAAAAGTGAGTGGGGGGGGGGGATATAGTATAAAAATACCACACAACTGCTGCTCTACACATAAACACACACTGAAAAATCTGGGGGGGGGGGGGGGGTTTGTCCCCCTTGTCCTCCAGTTCCTACACCCATGCCATAATACACACATGACATTAATGAGATTAATAAAACAAGGTCTCACCTGGATAGGTAAGCCATCCATGCCTTGGTTACAAGTCTTCGTTCAGCATTAGGGGTTATGGCGGCAGCACCTCCTGTGAACCAAGAGACACCAAGATGATAATCAGTACAATCTAGTGACGTTGATGACAGATGGACACAGTGGAGCTTCCTTCAGAGCCTCACAGAAAGAAAACAACATTTTTGTATTTACCCACGCTCTACAAATTAAACTAGAACTGGTCACCATACAAGACATCGAAGGTCACCTGAGGCTTGAGATGTTACTGTATTTTGTGTTCAAAAAGTTACCTAAGTCTGGAAGGGTTATAAAGTCATATATATGTTTTTGGAACTTCACAGAACCAACATATGGAGTCATAATCTCAAAATGGACAACAGTAGTGAATCTTCACAGAAGTAAAAGCATCACAAATGACCCTAAATAACCACCCAAAGACCTGCAGGCTTCTCTTATCTCAAGTAAGGTCAGTATTCATGACTCCACAATCAGAAGTAGACTGGGAAATATAGACTTCATGTGACCCTAGTAAGGCTGAAACTGCTGCAAACCTAAAATAACATAAATAATTGTCTCTCATGTCCATAGAATCACCTGTATAATTCATTTTGGGAGATAGGTCAAACATGGACCTTTTTAGATGTCATGGGTCACATTATGTCTGCAGTAACATTCCTTGGTAAGAACATCCTAGCAACAGTCAAACATAGTGGTGATAGTGTGATGGTATGGAGATGCTTTGCTACCTCTGGACAACTTGCCATAACTGAAGGAACCATGAATTTGTCTTTGAAACAGGAGAATGTCCAGTAATCTGTCTGTGAGTTGAAGAGTGGTTGGGACATGCAGCAAGACAAGCATCCAAAATTCAAAAGACACCCCATATCAGAATGATTGAAAAGACACAAAATTAAAGTTTTGGTGTGTCCTTAAATTTGAGATGTAAACCCAATATTCTGTGACTGGACCTGAAACAAGTAGATCATGATCAAAACCTACCAATGTTTCTTAATTTTAGCTGTTCTGTTTGGAAGTGTGGGATGAAATCCCCCCACAGCGATGTGAAGGACTGAATTATAGGAAGTGTTGGGTTCTGGTCAACACAGTTAATGTGGCAAAACCAGTGGGTTGATATCAATAATCTCATGAAGATTTGAGTAGGGAATCCATTATTTGGTGGAAGTCGAGGGGGCTAGATAGACTGGGCGCCTGGATAGAAGATGGACGACCTATCACTTTTGATATAACTTAATGATAAACACAACCTCCCACTAAGTGGACACTACAATTTCTGTAAAGTCAGACACTCTGTGAACTCTTTAATAAAGCTCCAGGGCCCTAATCAGTCAGAAGCGTCCTGTCAGGAATAATAGGGGGTTTATATGACATCTGCAACTCTCCTCTCAGCAACACCAAAGACAACTCTGTTAGGGAATGGGAGAAGGATATGAATCAAATCTGGGATATGGAGAAATGGGAAACTGCCTGGAAAGACATTTATAGAGGGTCCCTTAATCTATATCTAATGGAGACTGCAGTAAGGGTACTGCCCGAACACATATAACACCAGCTTTCCAAGTGGAAAACGACAAGAAGCCATACTGCTTTAGGGGCTGCCAGGTCACGGGGTCCTCTGTCCATACATGGTGGCTTTGTGCCAAGGTCCAACAGTTATGGGGAGCTGTTTCACAACTAGCCACAGAGTTGCTACACCCCGGTAAGGGTGGAATTAGAGGTGCGTCTACTAGGGATTCCGGCGAAAACCCTTACGCCCCCCTCAAAATCAGCTCCTACAGTTCTTCTATTTTGCTACCAAGAGCCATATAGCAAAGAACGGGACGTCTGATAAACGTGATCTGTCAATGGTTAAAATCAAAATTAACTATGTAAATGACTCACACACTGGATGACTCTATTTCTCGGTACATGGAGACTCGGGGCCCTTGGCTGGAGAGTAGAGAGGGACAACCCTTGCATTCACATATCTTGGTGTGGAGGGGGACGGGCTCGGCGGTCATGATGGGGGCCTGGGGAGACCCTCTATTTCTAGAGGAGAAACCGCTCTGACAAGGTTGAAAATGTCATTACTATTTTGAATGATATATATATATATATATGTGAAAAAAATGGTTATTATTTGTTTTGTTTGAAGATGTTTAGTTTAATTTTGGGGAACCAAACGGGTTATACAATCCATACGAACAAGATAACGCAGTCATACAAGCTCAGTCTACAGTAGGATATGCTGAGATAATGTCGATATTACAAATAATCACTGTTTAACCCTCAGATAGAAAAGAGAAAAGATGGACTGTCTGTCTAATAAAAATGTATTGAAATAAAACCATGATGGGGTATCCGGGGTTGGATAACTGTTCATCAAATAAATCAAATACGTAAAAAATGTAGTATTATATTTAATATTAGATTATATTTTAAGATGTGAAAACATTCAGTTTGATAAATACATAATGATATCAGGAACCAGGCTCCTTTTCACAGCTCTATATTTCAGTATCTTGTTGGAAGGAGGTTATACAACTTATATCAGAAACCGCACGAAGTCCAAGTGAGCAGGTAATATTCTGGGAATTAAATTATTTTCTTTGTCAAAACATCCCCTGACTCTGCTAATCTGCAATTCTATTTTAGTAAATCCCTTCAAATGAAAACTTTCACTGAAATAAATAACCCATCTGATCTGAGGCATTTTATACAAACTAAATATCTGGTCAGCAGCAGCTCTTGTTCAGGCACGATCTAGTGGGGCTCTTAACTTTTTTAATTGTGACTAGTTCAGTGTTATTATATTACATTTGTTTATATGGATAATTAGTAGTTAATTTGTCCTGCATTTTACCGCTCACAGTTCATGTTGAACCTGTATCACTCACTTCCCGGAGGTCACTGGTTGGGGCTTAACCCCTTACTGGAGCTGATGTGCGAGCCCATGATCTAAAGACCCTATCAGTGAGCTCCGGTTCTGTTTCTGCCCAATCCATGGTTCTTTGAGTGTGAAGAGAAATGTTTAGATCTCAAATTATTAAAAATTTCTAAAACACAGCATTTTTATGGTGTCAGGCTCCGCATGCATCAGAATATTTTTAAAAGACAGCAAAACCCTCGACCCAACTCCCAACAAATGTGGCAGCTAGAGCCTCTCTATACTTGGACAGATATGTGACCTCTCTCACCTTTTCCCAGTCTGGCTTTTTCACCTTGCCATCAGTCTGCCTGTCGCTTAACTCTTCTCCAATGTGTTTCTCTTACTTTCTCTCCAGTCTGGCTGTCTACTTTCTCTCCATTCTGGCTCCCTACCTTCTCTCCAGTCTGGCTGTCTACCTTCTCTCCAATCTGGCTCCCTACCTTCTCTCCAGTCTGGCTGTCTACCTTCTCTCCAGTCTGACTGTCTATTTTTGCTCCAGTCTGACTGTCTATTTTCTCTCCAGTCTGGCTCTCTACCTTCTCTCCAGTCTGGCTGTCTACTTTCTCTCCAATCTGGCTCCCTACCTTCTCTCCAGTCTGGCTGTCTACCTTCTCTCCAGTCTGACTGTCTATTTTCTCTCCAGTCTGACTGTCTATTTTCTCTCCAGTCTGGCTCTCTTCCTTCTCTCCAGTCTGGCTCCCTACCTTCTCTCCAGTCTGGCTGTCTACCTTCTCTCCAGTCTGACTGTCTATTTTCTCTCCAGTCTGGCTCTCTACCTTCTGTCCAGTCTGGCTGTCTATCTTCTCTCCAGTCTGGCTGTCTACCTTCTCTCCAGTCTGGCTCTCTACCTTCTCTCCAGTCTGGCTCCCTACCTTCTCTCCAGTCTGGCTGTCTACCTTTTCTCCAGTCTGACTGTCTACTTTCTCTCCAGTCTGGCTCTCTATCTTCTCTCCAGTCTCGCTCTCTACCTTCTCTCCAGTCTGCTCTCTACTTTCTTTCCAGTCTAGCTCTCTACCTTCTCCCCAGTCTGGCTGTCTACCTTCTCTCCAGTTTGGCTCTCTACCTTCTCTCCAGTCTGGGTCTTTACCTTCTCTACAGTCTGGCTGTCTACCTTCTCCCCAGTCTGGCTGTCTACCTTCTCTCCAGTTTGGCTCTCTACCTTCTCTCCAGTCTGGGTCTTTACCTTCTCTACAGTCTGGCTGTCTACCTCAGCTCCAGTCTGGCTGTCTACCTTCTCTCCAGTCTCCCTCTCTACCTCAGCTCCAGTCTGGCTCTCTACCTTCTCTCCAGTCTGGCTGTCTACCTTCACTCAAGTCTGGCTGTCTACCTTCTACCCAGTCTCCCTCTCTACCTTCTCTCCAGTCTGGCGCTCTACCTTCTCTCCATCTGTCTCTCTTACCTCCCCTCCAGTATCTTATCTCCCCTCCTGTCTGGCTCTCTTACCTCCTCTCCCACCTGGCTCTCTTACCTCCTCTCCCACCTGGCTCTCTTACCTCCTCTCTGGTTTGGCTCTCTTACCTCCTCTCCCACCTGGCTCTCTTACCTCCTCTCCCACCTGGCTCTCTTACCTCCTCTCCCACCTGGCTCTCTTACCTTCTCTCCAACCTGGCTCTTTTACCTCCTCTCCCACCTGGCTCTCTTACCCTCTCTCCCACCTGGCTCTCTTACCTTCTCTCCCACCTGGCTCTCTTACCTCCTCTCCCACCTGGCTCTCTTACCTCCTCTCCCACCTGGCTCTCTTACCTTCTCTCCCACCTGGCTCTTTTTCCTCCTCTCCACCTGGCTCTCTTACCTCCTCTCCCACCTGGCTCTCTTACCTTCTCTCCCACCTGGCTCTTTTACCTCCTCTCCACCTGGCTCTCTTACCTTCTCTCCCACCTGGCTCTCTTACCTTCTCTCCCACCTGGCTCACTTACCTCCTCTCCCACCTGGCTCTCTTACCTCCTCTCCCACCTGGCTCTCTTACCTCCTCTCCCACCTGGCTCTCTTATCTCCTCTCCCACCTGGCTCACTTACCTCCTCGCTGGTTTGGCTCTCTTACCTCCTCTCCCACCTGGCTCTCTTACCTCCTCTCCCACATGGCTCTCTTACCTTCTCTCCCACCTGGCTCTCTTACCTCCTCTCCCACCTGGCTCTCTTACCTCCTCTCCCACCTGGCTCTCTTACCTTCTCTCTGGTTTGGCTCTCCTACCTCTTCCTCAGTCTCCTCTCCTGTTCTCCCTTCCAGATAGCTCCACGACTGACTGCTGCGCTTAGATGAAACCAAACAGCTCTAATTCCAACATTCACCCAGATTATGCCCTCCTTCCCTCCCATTGCTCAGACTCTGTCCTCCTTCCCTCCCATTGCTCAGACTCTGTATATACTGTAAGTAACATCAGACACAAGCCAGGGGGAGGTGATCTTAATCTAGGAGCTTGTGTATACCAGGTCTGTTGTGATGGATCATCAGCGATGGGTCGGGCTCCTGTCTGTGAGTTCCTGTTTGAGACCATTAGGCCTCTAAGAATAAACAATTTTCAATAAGCATCACACGCACAATATAAACTCTACATAGTGACAGAAAGAAAATTATCTTGTACTTTACCAATTATTCCCCAGCTTTGTGCAACTAGCTTGTGGCCTATGAGACTTCTGTTGTACATCAAGGGGTTAATCAATCCCCTGTGTCCTATGAAAGAGTTAATCCTGTGATTTTTATCCCTCCTTGGAGCCAGGCGGCCGGACAGCTGCTCTCTGATGGAAACTCCCTGCAGTTTAATCCCAGCCCAGGTTTAATACATCAGGACTTAATGTATCTCAACATAAACCCCCGGACAGGACGGGCTGCGAGGATCATCACTAGGAGGGACGGACAGGGACAAGGACCAGGATAACCATTTGGGACCATGCTCAGAAGATACTTGATATATGATAAAAAGATAACAATATATGAGTTGTATTAAAAATAAGTTTAGATGATTTTGTGTTTGAGATGTAACATGTTACATGTGCATGTTACATGTAACAATATGCAAACTACACAATATGAGAATGAAGTGATCTAATGTCTAATGTCCTTTCAGTCTGAACCAGTGTAATCTTGGTCACCCAATGCAGGTATTGGCAGCAATGAACATGAGCTTGATGGAGCTTGGAGGGACAGATGTTCCTGGCAAGCTGCGGACAATAAGATCACTGAAAGTCAGACCTGACTGAACGACTAAACAACAGCATAGGTATTGAGTGAGCTGCTGGTAATGGTTGGCAATTTATAATCAAATGGTGAAGCCAAGTGTCTACTCAGACTCCTCAAAGACGAAGAAACATAGATCTGATGGCAGATAAGAACCAACAGCCAAATAGGTCCATCTATATGGAAATCCCCCTGACAGCCTCATTCTTATCCCAGGCATGCTTGGCTTCCTTGTACTTATCCTTCACCTTGGTGACCTTTCCACTTCTCCACTACCATTTCTGTGATACATAATGTACTAGACTTATTATTCTAGATTATTCTGTTGCTGGTAATAAATGTATGAAAAATGAACTTGTACAATAGAGAATGTGGGCATATGGCGCTGGCCCTAAACTGGCCTTTGGGCTATAACAATTAGGAATTCTAATTAAACCTTTTTAAAAAAGAATTCTAGCAGCCCCCCCATCAATAAGCCACAGATAATGATAGACGTAACCTGTGAGGATAACCAATATATTGGGAGTATACCAACAGCCCTATTAAATTAGCGGCATCGGCAAGCCCGCAAGGACTGTGGGCCTGAAATTCGGCTGCGTTACAGAGCTATTGAATTAGAAAAGGCTGCAAGTTACGGCTTGGGACGCCAACCCGTAAACCATTTTTTGAACGTTGGATGCGCGGCCGTGAACATGATCAATTAGTCAAACCTGTAGTTACAGGTTTAGATGGAGCCAATGGCAACAGAGATCATCATCATTAACTACTGAAAATAGAGGTTGGATGTCAAAGTCTTACGGGCTTCAATTACGAGTTGTGATCAGGCCCATATTCCAGAAATAATGCAATATTGATAAAGCCGTAAGTATGATATTCTAGTCCATGCACGGTCCATTATATGTATTAATACATTGATTGCTGGGATTGATATAACATGGAAATTACAGATGAAATAAAGTTTTTTTTATTGCAGATTTGCGAGTTTGAGGATGTTGTGCCATTAATTGTAATCCCTAACATCACTTTCCCTGTTATTATATGTACAGTAGTGTGTGTATATGTGCATTTACAGTGCTACGGATTTGACTTTACCCCCCTAGTGAGTCCTCTCTAGTACCTGTTGGATTCTTGGCTCTATTTGCATGTTACGGGCTTGAACGCCAGTGACTTTGTTGCAATTTAATAGCGTGATTGGAAACGTAACAGTTACGGGCTTGACAGACCAAAGGATTTGCGGGCGTGCAGTTCAAATTTCCACGTCCCGTAGCCTTTTCTTGCCCTTACCCAAGTTATTAACCAAGTTATTGGCGGGTTGCTTTACGGGGCCAATTTAATAGCCACAAGTAATAAGGGGTACATTACGGGCTACGGTTTTCAACGTTGAGGGAATTTAATAGGGCTACAAGTATCTATGTACAATTTATTGAGAGTATACTAAGTATTTATATGAGATATATCGAGAGTATAACAAGTATCTATATGAGATATATTGATAGTATACCAAATATCTATGAGATATATTGAGATTATACAAAGTATCTACTGTATATGTAATATATTTATAGTGTACAAAGTATCTAGATGAGATATATTGAGTGTGTACCAAGTATCTATGAGATATATTGAGAGTATACAAAGTATCTGTATGTAATATATTTATAGTGTACCAAGTGTCTATATATGATACATTGAGTGTGTACAAAGTATCTATATGAGACAAACATTCCAGTGAACACTTTGGCTTCATTTCCTGTAGTATTGTTTGGATCTTCTTGATGTCTAAGTAGTTTTCTCCAACCCCACAATTCAAAGACATTATTTCTATATATTATTGTATATTCAAATTCAAAGATATTTATTTCCCCCCAGCTGCATGAACATAATATCCTTATTGTGTATCTCTGTATACATGTATTTGTGCACATCCCTTTTCACTGGTGATCATTTTTTGTTGCTTCTTGACCACGTCTAGCCTAGAAAGTTCTATTCAGAATTTATATTTTTTGAGAGGATTATTTAGAGGTATTGGCACAAAAATAGAAATAAAGCACTGTGGTCAAACTGAGGAATGATGCTGATCGGCTTTAATAAAAGTATTAGGTGCACATAGCATGAAACATAAGGTGCAGGTATGGTTTTTATAAAAATAGAGTGAAAAAGATAAACATGCAGAGCGTGGGCAGGTACTTGGCATCCGAGCAAGAGTATAACTGGAGGCAGAAGAATTACTCATGGGCTCTCAAGATATTCCATGACGTGAGAGCCTGGCATCCTCACACACAGACATTAGCTACAACTTCTTGGAAGGACACAGGTTCCTCTTCTGTTCCTTAGGTATCCTGGGGTACAGAAGCAGCCAGGGTTACATGACAAGGGACAGGGCCTTGGAGGTGCAAACCGATTGGCACACGTCATTGGGCAATGGGAGCCACATCGTTCAAACGCCTCATGAGGCCCACGGCATCCACCTGCACGACACGGAAAGAAGAAAAGTGGGAACTGCCATGGTGTTCTTCTATGTAAATAAGCAATTCATGCATATTAATTAGCTGATGTGTTATGCTAATTTGGATTAGTCTGCTTGTCAGTCTTTGTAGTGGACAAAATAAAGACCACAAATGTTATCTGGCAGTAAGGCCACTCTCCCACCCTTATCAAAGTTCCACGTTACCATACAGGAGCCATAAAATCAATTCTATATTTTTCAGACATGATTAACTGTAAAGAAAAACTGCTAGTATAATCTATAGTTATTTTTAATGCACTTTAAAATTAAATCTACTTCCTGTTGAGCTGATAGAGTTTGTTTAAATGGGCTCATTTGCATGTCTTGGGATGGCATACACACTGTGGGGGTCTTTCACCAAAAATAACACCCGTCATGGCTGTAATTAGTGACAGTTATAGACAGGGGAGGACAGTGAGAGGGGAGATATGAAAGAATTCTTCAATATATCAGAAGATTAATATATATCACAAGGAACTCAATGTTTAGATAAAGTGGTATGCGAGAAGAAGAGGTCATGTCTGTGATTTGGAGGGTACATTTTATTTGTTTTTATTTGGAAAGGACAGATTCCACTTATCTAACATAATTTTCACAGAAAGTGTAACAACCATCAAGCAGCTGTTTTAGGAGTAATACAGTATCCCCATGGGATAAGTGTAAAGCTCTACTAATGAATCACTAGGCCAGATTTAAATATTAGGCACAGCAGCTTCCTCCCTCTTCAAACTAGTTCCAGGTGTTCCCCACTAGCGTCCAGTCTGTGTACTGTAGTATTTCCTTTATTATGCCAAGGAAAATTTTGAAGTGTGAAATGAGGCGCCCTCAAATGGAAGAGCCCATTGGCAGGTGCAGTGTTGGCCTAAAGGATAAAGTCATGTTTACCAATGGAATTAAAATGAATCCAGGTACCAGGGAATAGCGCAAGAGATTAACTGGTCTATGTCACAAACTGCTACTTTAATGTGGCTTGATAAGAACCTAGTTCAAATCTACCCCAGCAGGACCATGAAGTTCTTGTTACCTCTGGCACAAAAGATGGCTTCAGGATAGAGGCAATGCCCAAAAGTATGTGCAGATGATAATGCAGGCAGGATACCAGTGGTCTCAGAACAGGACCACTCCCCACTCAGGATACAGGCACACAGTAAAAAGTCTCACACCTTGTGAAAACCAGAACTGACACCTTTTATTATGTACTGTGGACATATTTATACATTTTCTCCAGTGGAGAATAACCATTCAGATCATTGTACATTTTCTGGTAACCAATGGGTGCAAACCTACATGTAAATTAAGATTCCCCAATCACGGCAATGTGCATTCCTAAGTAACCAATAAAAGCATGCAAATGTATGAGATGGGACATCTAGTAGCCACCAATCAGACCAAGGTGCATTCTTAGTTGCATTGCACTGACTTGTGGGAACTTTTCTGTACATTTCTGCAGAACTAAGGTTTACCTCTAACATGTCCACACCTCAATCACTTACAGGATAAACAATATGTTATTTACAGAAATACCTGTAACATGAAATTAAATTTATATCTAATCATACACAATATAAACAATATATGTCCCACTGGGTGGCACAGGGCAGGAACTTGTCATCTCAGGCCTAGGCACATTACTCTAGCAAACTCTAGGGTCTGAGCATGACCACAAGTAGCATAGGTACCCTGGCATTAAAACCTAATATTCTCATAAACCAAAATACATATAATATTGTAATCATGTTTTAATGATAACAGGGCTTATTCAGGACTGATGACACTATGATATTGTTTAATAAACATAATGTTAGGATATTATGGTACCAGACTCGGACACCACTAATAAATCTCTTTATATGCCCCAGGGTCCCTCACTGCTTGTGGATATTATATATTCCATCTACAATTCAGCTACAAGCCGCTCTATGTTTGTAAAGTTTTGTCTCATCAATAGGATATTTCTGTTGATAGTTACAATGCATCACAACAATTCATTTATTTCCCCATCTCAGTTGCAGCAAGCTTTTGTAGGGAAACCCTCCGGGTCACTAAATACCACAGACATATATAACACAGACCAAGACGTCTTTCTTGGCAATAAAGTCAATAAAGAGAGTTGTGCTGACCTGTTTGGCTCCGCACTTCCACCAGTTCCATGAACAGCACTGCAAATAAAGAAAGGATGGAATTAATGTTCAGAAGGAAAACCTAACTTAGCTTTATTAATTGTGCAGCCACAAAGTATCCATTACATATCATATTATTTGGAATATTGTTTCTCTACTGGACAATACAATTATTATTATTATTATTATTATTATTATTATTATTATTATTATTAATATGTACGGTAATCTATTAAATATTATTATATTATTATTAAATTATATTATATGTATTATTAGAGTAGAGTT
>CM050169.1:239491424-239681424 GCA_027410445.1 Discoglossus pictus | reverse complement strand
ATTCTTAGGAACTAGATGTCATAATATTTATTTCATATATTTACTTTGTGTCAGACTGGAGATGTCGGAGCTACACAGCCCGGGTCATTTATATGAATTTCAGTAACTTTATGAAATATTCTAGAGATATTAGAGCTGCTCTGGGACGCCAACGAGTTAAACATTTGCAGCCTTATTAAATTGCGATTCGGCAAATTAAAAAGGGCTCAATTTAAGCACACAGCATATTTTTTTTACAAATATTTTTAGTGAAGACCTTGCTTTTGGATAGAAGTTCACTAACTAAAAACTTCTGTAAAAAAAAAATACGCTGTGTGTGCAAATAAAGCCCTTTTAAATTTACCGAATCGCAATTTAATAAGGCTGTTAGTCCATTTGCTGTGCAGGTATCTGTTAAAATGGTACAAGTTCCCTGGCAATACTAGAACAAGAGGTCTTGATTGTAAAGTTGGATGGTTGCAGATTCGAGTATGCAATTCTAAGTTACCAAAAGTCTAGTAAATAAGTGGAACAGTCTTCCAGTGGCGGTGGTAGGGACAGTTACAGAACAAGAATGGAAATAATGCATTGTAACAGCCTTTAGTTAGAGCTTAATAAACACATCTCTAACCTGGGCTAATCATTTTGGGATAATTTTAGCTAAATACGAGTTAAATCGGTGATTTAACACATTGTAATCCATTGAGAACATAGGATGGCTTGTTGAATGCAGAGTTATACCACAATACAATATCTTAGTTAAACTAATGGGGAAAAAATAAAATCTCAAAGTGAGGCGAGCAGTTGAGGCACACGGTACTTAGATAAAAACATACGACCTTGGAATCTTGGGGCCACAAAACAAAGGTGGCCTGTTGTATCTAATTACAGGTTTGGGCAGCATCACAGCATAAGAGAGAGAGCTCGCCAAACACAATAGTCCCTCATACATAGAATTGCCTTCCAGCAGGGAGAGAAGGTGCAGAGAATAACCAAGGCTAAGCCCACACTGCAGCCAGTGTTTGGTATAGCTATATGATTGTGTTTAATATGTGAACTATATGTTATTCTTTGCTGCAGGGATTGCGGTAGAATGAGCTGTAGGAACTGGGAGAATGTGCTGCAGATACTGCGGTGAAATAAAGTGCAGAGTAAATGTGAGAGTTGAAATGAGGTCAGCAAGGAGAGATTTGCAGTAGTATGATGAGAGTGAATTAGAATTTTAGCTGTGTTTTGTGTGAGAAAGTGATTTGTTTTTGTCATGTTTTTAGGTGAAATGACAAGATTTTGTGATTGATTGTATGTGAGGAAAGAAAGAGAGGGCAGGGCAATTATTACAATCTCACATAGGTTATGGATAACTATTAATTTGCAAATAAGTAATTTTCTACTTTTGGACAAAGAAGCTGAAGTTGCCTCTCTGTCTGCACTAACCCAAAACATAGGATTAGTAGTTCTTGGACTGCGTTAATTTTATTCTGATATGTTCTTGTTATTCTATACCATGCCCAGCATTTATATCCATTAATTAGAGCACTGAAATGACTGTACTGTATGTGTTGTTAGTGATGTTACCTTAATTGTTACTTAATATATCTTATTGATTTTGATTAGTATGTTATAAACGCTTCATTTAAATCTAGGGGTAACAGATATTGAAAGGGATTTGGGAGACTTGTGGACAACCGCCTAAGTAACAGTGCTCAATGCCAAGCAGCAGCTGCAAAGGCAGATAAAATATTAGCATGTATTAAGAAGGGTATTTTGCAGAATCTGTCAACACGGTGCAAGTGCTACAGCTCTACTTGTTGGGTGGGGAACTTGTCCAGTTCTTGTAAGAATGTTTGTTGTTTCACACTTTTCTTATCACTAAACAGAAGAGGAGCCTGAATCTTGCAGAGAGGTTCTGACTTTCCTCCTCGAGTAATTGAGGTCCCAATCTTGTATCGTAGAGAGGCTTTGAGATGGTCTACACCTCACTATCAGCCCTATTAAATTAGCTCAACGTGTAAAACCGTAGCCCTCAAGAATTGCGGCTATTAAATTGGCTGCGTAAAGCAACCCATCGACGACTTGTGGGCTAAGGGCGAGAAACGGCAACGGGACGTGGAAATTTGAACTGTGCGTCCGCAAATTTTTTAACCTTTCAAGCCTGTAACTGTTACGTTTCCAATCATGCTATTAAATTGCAACAAATTCACTGGTGTTCAAACCCATAACCTGCAAATGGAGCCACGAGCCAACGGGTACCAGAGAGGACCCGCTAGGGAGGGTAAAGTCCAATCCGTAGGAATGTAAATGCAAATATACGCACACTACTGTACTTAGAATAAAAGGGAAAGTGATGTTATGTCGTAGAATTAATAGCACAACATTTTCAAGCCCGCAAATATGCAATATAAAATCATTTCTTTCATGTTTAAATTCCGTGTTATATCGATCCCGGCAATCAATGTGTTAATACATATAATGAAACTCGCATGTAATAGAATATCATATTTACAGCTTTATTAATATTGCATTATTTCTGGAATGTGGGTCCAATTGTAAATCGTAATTGAACCCTGTAAGACTTTGAAATCCAACCTCCATTTTTCAGTGACGTAATGATGACGATCTCTGTTTCCATTGGCTCCATCTAAACCCGTAACTACGGGTTTGACTAATTGTTCATGTTCACGGCCGCGCATCTGACGTTCGAAAAATGAATTACGGGTTTGCGCCTCCAGCCCGTAACTCGCGTCCTGTTCTAATTTAAAAGCCTTGTAACGCAGCCGTTTTTTAAGCCCTAAGCCCTTGCGGGCTTGAAGATGCCGCTACAGGCTTCTAATATAATAGGGCTATATGTCTATACATCATCAGTACGATAGCTTAATAGGTTTTCTACACAAAGCCAATCCAACTATATCACCCACAAGGAGTTCTGTATGTTTGAACAACGTATATATAAATATACCCATGTTGAAGTTTAGCTTTTCTTAATAATCAATGCGCATTAGCACTGTATACAAATCAGCCGGGCGGCTTCTGAGAACAAAGAGCCAGCGAGGCGGAATCCTCAACATCCCATCAGATGCCCAGGACTCCCTCACAAAGGACATGCCCGGACACGCTATGACACACCATGTCACTTTAGTACCGGCGTGGGAGCATCGTGACACGATACAAATGTCCTATAAATTATAATTATCTGCAAGAACCGCAAATACTCCCAGCAAGGGCTCCTCCGTTGAAGCAGCACTGTCTGTATCACCAGGCGCATCCTCAGACTCACAGGAGATGAAAACAAGTTCCTGCTTTATATTCCACGCGAATTATTACACTTAACTGACAGAGCAGCAATCAGTAGCATACATATAAAAACTTTATTTAAAAAAAGCTAAATATATAAAGATGAATAATAAGTTACATCAATCATAAAAAATGGCATCTCATCCAGTGATTTTGGCATCTCGAAATGAGGGTGAAGGAATAATAAGTACACAGCGACGCAAAAAGAAATAATGCGTAACTTCACTCATTTAATGGTGTTTACTGAGCTATATCATTAAAGGTCGCTCAAAATGGGCAGAGAGGTCAAACACATTGAGATCCATTGGTGAAGGGACTTTATTTCATTTTTATATGGTTTTATTTTTGTTCATATTAACCATAATGCCTCTCTGTGATCAGTTGATACGTCACCATTTATTCATATAACTGCAATCATTTTGATCTGTTTACAAGCACACCCACATATGCTTTTAATTGCAGCGCGATCTACTATGCCTCAGATAAAGATTTTCTCATTTGTTGTTTAACTATTAATGCCAAAGAGTACTCCAATTATCAAACAATTGCACTCATTTCACATGCCAGCAAGGTATTGCTTAAGATCCTGCAAGGTTAACTCCAATGATATATGGACCGAGAACTACCAGATGTGCAAGACGGGGTCCACAAGAGAACAAATTGCCAATGTCCGATGGATAACAGGGAAAGCAAGAGAGTTACAGAGAAGCATTTACTTCTGCTTCATAGACTATTCTAAAGCCTCTGACTGTGTGGATCACAACAAAATGTGGCTATTTATTAAAGATATGGGAGTAGAAGATCATCTTTTCCACCTCCGAGAGTAACAAGGCTGTATATTATCACCTTATTTATTCCACATCACATATAATAGTAGTCAAACTACGAATTGTCGTCACGCTTTGCGGGCTCGCAAAGCGAGCTCGCAAGAACTGCGTCCCTCGCAAAGCGAGGGCCGCAGTTTGGTCCGCAAATGTGGACCCTCGCAAATCGAGTGGCTGCATTTGCGGAGGTGGAGGTTCACACGCGGTTACAAACACCCACACAAGCAGCACTTTAACAAAATAGATCTAACACGCAATTACTACATACGGACTTACACACAAAAATACGAACCGCTGGAATTAGAACGGAAAATTTACAGACTTAGACTAAAAAAATACGAGACGCAGGACTTACAAAAAAAAACATTACGACCTCTCAAAAATACAACCTTAACGGCCGAACCACGCGCATCTGAAAACATTAAAAACAAAGTAAATACACACAAAAAAATAAAAAGCTTACCCACAGCAAGGAGGGGGGGGGGCACCCAGGTCCTCTGCAAGTGAAGTTACACCTCAATTTAAGTCCAAATTCCCGAGTTTAGACACACAAAAATCCCCTAAGCAAGAGAAAAAATGGGTGTAGAAAAATACGAAAACGAGGCTACAGGACCCTAAAGACGCAAAACACCACCTAGCACTTTTTAAAAAACCTGTATGAGGTACAACATACACTTTTAGCAAGGACGCTAAATCATCCACAGCCGCGTACCACATACACATTTGCCGCCATTTTACAACACTAACTTACAGAATGCGGAAGTACACAGCCACACAAACGGTTTCCCCTCGAGCACGCAGCCTATTTACACTACACACTGCACACATTGCTGACACTTACACCTTAGCTCCACAACAGTGCAAATCTACATTATATGCTGCAGGAACATCAAAACAGATTGCACAATGCTTCCTGCATATATTACTTTCAAATAGCTAAAATATATTCATTTATTAATTTATTAATTATTTCATTAGCATACAAAAATACATATACACAAAAAAAAATCACAATAAACACAAAAGCCATTCACCGCCTGCCTGACAAACGAGTGCCAATGCTGCTCATAGCACACAAAGCCTTGCAATAAGCGCAAAAAGCAGATCAGCGCCTAACAAACAATAACAGCAAAAGCGCCTATCACAAAAAAAGGCGCTTTGTTGGGGCAAACAGCATTACCTGCCTTACAATTCTATTGCCATCCTTTTTTAACGGGCAAGTCGCTAGTAGAGCTCATATTGCTGGAAGGAATATCAACAACCTCAGAAACACGGATGATACTTCTCTGATGGCTGAAAGGCGCTAAAGGACCTATTGATGAGGGTAAAAGAAGAGAGTGCAAATGTTGGCCTACTGGACAATGTTAAAAAGATGAAGATCATGGCAAACGGCAATCTCAGTTCTTAACCAAAAGATGGGAAGAAGTGGAGGAAGTGACAGATTTTATTGTATTGGGCTTTCAAGATCTTTGCAGATGGTGACTGCAGTTTGATGCCTCTGCTCCATTTGACCATTACTCAACCTTTTATCATATGACACAGTTGTGCTAAAACATAGATTTGATGGCTGAATAAAACCAAAAGGCTCATCTATACTGCCAAAGTAAATGTTTATTTTGGTGGAACAAGAACAACATAAGATGCAGTTACTCTACAGGGCATGGATCACTTTATATTCTAATAAGTATGTGTGCCACTCAACACCTTTAGCATCCAAATTAGAAGGGCTACATTAATTGTGTTTGGTAATAAAACTTGGTTTTGTTTTTAATAAAATAAAAATACAGTGTATTCTCTATACCCAACCAATAGGCCAACCTATATAACAGAGATGGATGAGACCAGGCAGGGCACACTGGCCATCACTTGAATCTCACATAGTGGGCACTCAGAGGGTTGAAACACCCCAGTAAAATAAATCTTAAGGGTGTTTTTTCACCTATATATTGGACAGCTGAGTTGTCTTGCTTACATGAGACTCAAGGTCCCAAGAATGGAAGGCCCAGTGGAAAATAATATGGGGACCCGTGCAACTTTGCTATACAATGTTGGTCAATAAAGAGTTAAAAATGTTCATCTTTATATGAGACTAGCGACTTGCCCGTCAAAAAATGATGGCAATGTGATGTATATGTTTGTCAAGTTGTTTAGTTATTAACATATATTTTTGACACTTGTAAGTATTTTAATATGAACGTGTATTTTTGTAAAATGTTGATGTAATGGTTTTTTAAAATGTAATTTGTATCTGAAGAATTGTTAACTTTAATATACATTGAATGAATAGGAAAGAAAAAAGTAAAAAGCCTTCTTGAAACGTTGCGAATTTTAACATGAAGTTTAAAATATATGTAAGCAATAACCTTAAAAGTATATATTTTTAAACTTTAACTTTATTTTTTATGTAAGTTTAGAAGTTGACAAAACATTTGTATAATTTTGAACATTATAAACAGGAACATAGTGAATACATTTTGTAACCGAATTTTTTATTAAAAGTATTAACATTTGAATGTAAAAACAATTGACCTTTAAATTAATCAGTATTAACATGCAATTTCTATGACAATAATTGTTAACTTGAATATACATTGAATGTAGAGGAAGGCATACAGTAAAACTCTGCTTAAAACGTACGTAATTAAAGTAATTCATTACTGAGCACATAAACTGGCGATAAACATTAATGTAGTTATTAATCTTAAGATAACAGACAATATTTACATTGTGACTTAAAAGGTGCTTGACCTCTTAACATCCACTTTGTAATCTGTTGAATGAAATAACTTTCAAATATATTTTTTAAACTTGTAACATTAGAAACATTAACATAGTGACTTAACATTTTAACATAATTTTTACTAACAATGCAAGGCAAGTATTTTGTGAGGCGAATCATTCATAAACAGTACTTTCATTAATTCTGACTGAATTAAACAACCAATTGTTATGTATTTTGCAATGCTTTTAAAAAATGTTGGCATCTTGAATTTGTATCCTGCAAAGTTATAGTACTTCATAGTAGACAATGTTTTTAGTAAAAATACGTCCATCTTCTAATAAATCACCTTGACTTTCATTGTTTTCAATGTAAACTTTAATAGCCTGTGGATTTTTGCACCGTGACAACGCAACGTACAATTGACCATGTGCAAAAACTGGTTCTTCCAAGTAAATACCCACAGATTTGAAAGTTTGACCTTGTGATTTATTAATGGTCATGGCAAATGCCATAATAATGGGAAATTGTCTTCTTTGAAGTATAAAAGGGAGACTACTTTCACTTGGTGCTAAATCTATTCTTGGTATGAAAACTCTCTCTCCTTTATGGGTCCCAGTTAAAATTTCAGCATCTATAAAATGGTCCTTTAATTGTTGAACAATTAATCTTGTGCCATTGCATAGGCCTTTTTTGGGGTTCATATTTCACAGTAACATGATAATTGCACCTTTCTTTAGTTGCAAAATATGTGGTGGCATTCCAGAAGGAGTTAAAGAGTTAATGAATTCAGTTGAAAAGTTTGCCTGACTTTCATTGTCATCAGCAAGTACAGAATCAGCACTGTGATAATTTCTTTGTGGTGCATGAATTTTTTTTAAGATTTCATTATTGAGTATTAATGCATCTTTATTTTTACACGTCAGTATAACTTGGTTGGCAAGCTCAGAATATTCTTCGTTATTTATGCTCCCTTCAAATATAGCCGATATAATATCTTGTTGACAAATCATATGAGGTGGTATCTCTACAGTGTCGTAAGGTAAATGTAGTATTTTTTCTGTTCGTCCTTCTCCAATTTTAATAAGCCAATCATTGAAATCAGTTTGGCCTTCTGATCTCATATTTTGTTGCAGTTGAAGATGGGTAAAATGTTTCCATACTGTACTTGACTTTATACATGTTTCAATAATGTCTGTTCGATTTCCATGTACAACGACAGGTAATGTTTGTCTAAAATCGCCACCCAACAAAATTACCTTTCCACCAAATGGAAAAATATTATCCATGACTTCACGAAGCAAACGGTCAATACATTGGAGGGCATAGCATGACATCATTGTGGCCTCATCTATTATAATTAATTTACATTTCTTCAATTTCTTTGCTTGTAAGGATGTCATGCGAATATCTGACACTGAATTTTCCAAAATAGGCACTGGCAGTTTAAATCCACTATGAACAGTTCTTCCACCTTCTAATAAAAGTGCAGCAATTCCAGTAGTGGCAAACGCCATTGCTATTTGTCCTTGTGCTCGTACTGAACTCATTAATAAATTGTACAAATATGTTTTCCCTGATCCGCCAGGTCCATCAAGATAGAAATAACGCTCTGTCACCATGTCATCATCTATAGCATTTTTAATGGCATGAAATGCTTGCAATTGTAGTGTATTTAAAGTTGCAAGTCTTTCTTCTATTCTTTCTGCTTGTAGTTGAATGTCATAGTCTTCAAAGTTAATGTCATCTATAAGACCTGGATCAGGCAAATTAAAACTTGCACAACTTAATCCATGAGTTAAAAAGACTTCTTGAATTTCCATTAAGGCTTTTAAGTGTGCAATAGGTTCATTGTATCGTCGCATAAAGTCTTCAGCCATATTACTTTTAAAAGTCTCCCACAAAGCTAATGCATTTGGAGCATTTGAGAAGATACAAATAAAAGCAAATTGTTCTCTCATCTGTCGTGGCATTTGACATTGTGCTGCTTCTTCTAAACATCTTTCCCACTCTGTATCATCAGCGAGTAAGTTTCTATTTCTTGCAGCTAAATGGAAGGATTCATATACAATGTCATTAACAGTTCTTAATTGTTCAAAACTTTGTGCTCCTGGAACATTTTAAAGTAATATCCGTAAGCAAAATCGTTCAACATCTCTTGGACTGACTGTGTAAATTCGTGGAATTATTTTATTGCCTCTGGTTTTTCTTGCTCTCCATAATCCATTCACAAAAACATAGTGATATGGAATTTCAATATATAAGTATTGTGTTGCTTGAGCATCAGTGGAATTTAATGCAAACCATGCAGTTAGTGTAGTGTGACGATCTTCACTTTGGGCCAATGCATTCATTTCATTTCCAGCATGGAAATAGACTAAATGTCGTTGTGGCAAATGTACTGCTAACCTATATACTGCATGTGATCTATCATGCATTTCAAATTTTAAAAGCCGCCACATAGCTTCTGGCGCACTGACATAGCGAGCATCTACATGAGATGCAAGTTCATCATGTACTAACTCACTACTTTCAGGGTTGTCTGCACTTTTGACGACTACAGTAGCTGCATCGTAACCTTTGTAAATATATTTGTAGACATATTTAATGGATTTGATGGAAGTGCAGGCTTCTACGTTGATGTGGGCGTTGTACTTCATGAGTAAATGTGGATTGTAGGGTACTACATATCTATTGTCCACTTTTTTTCCACGAATAATGGCACTATCTCCTTCTCTTCTTTTATAAAGTGGATATCCATCACAATTTGCATATGTTTTGTCTCTATAATCTTTTGGAAAATCTTTTGAACATTGATTATTTTCCATACATGGTGATTGTGGATTAAGGTCTCCACAGGGTCCATGAATCATGCGATGAGTAACAATCTCATATAGTCTACCATATAGTTCTGGATCTGGTAGTTCAGCAACTATGACTGCATCCACTTTGTCCGAAGTATCTAATTTATCTTTCTCTTGAAGTATTATGAGAAGATGTGCATGTGGAAGGCCTCTTTTTTGAAATTCAATGGTATATACATAAGCAAGACATTTGCCAAATAACTGATTTATAGTGAAGTCACGTATTAATTCATTTAATTTTATCTTAAAAACTCTGGCTACTAAATCTGGTCGATCTGAAGCACTTTGTCCAAGAAGTAGATTTTGATTAATTTCTGGCCATTGTGGATTACATGTAAATGTCACAAATAAATCTGGTTTTCCAAATTTTGTCACAATAGCCATAGCATCATTGTATCTTTCTCTCATATTTCGAGGAGATCCTTGAAAGGAAGATGGTAAAATGATGGCTTTGCCAGCTGTCATGTCTCTGCTTGTAGCCACGTCAGCAACATAGTCCATGAGTCCACAATATTGTTCTACACGTAGTTTATCTTGTTGATATTTTATAAAGTTTAAATTATTTGCCTCAACTTGCAAATATGAATCAATAATCCATTGTTGTGTTAGTTTCCCACCACATAAAATTGGATTAAATTCATCTCTAATGGCAATTTGAGCAACTTTAAATTCAAGCATAGAAACATTATTTCGGATTCTGGCTTTAGCATTTGGGTAACTGGGAAGGGTTAATTTTGGTTGCCAACCTGCTTCTCCGTGTGGGAAAAAGATGGGATATGTCATTGGATCTAAATTTGGACTTAAGATATTAATATTAATAAATGGTTGGTCCTCATTTCTGGGATATACTCTAATGTCTCTTTGAAATGGTGGTTCTCCTTCATCATTCTGAAAGACCATTGCAACCTCATTTGATGTTGGCAAGTTATAACGACGTTTATCAGTATGTCTGTCTCTTTTAAGCACCATATTAACCTTTGGCATGGGTAATTGATGTCTTTGTGCATGAAGTAGTTGTTCATTTTCTACTTCTGCCAATTTTTTGTAAGCTTTACTGTAGGGATTGTTGTCCATAATGTTATTTAGCTCTATAAAAACACTGGGTAAGCATTTTTTATTTTCTTCCATCTGCATACGTTGGTCAACAGCTTCCATTGTATCTAGGACATATAGTTGAGCGAATTTTCTTTGCTCTCCTTCCTCTGGATGTAAATGTGAAGTCCGATGATAAATTTGTCCTTGGACTTTAAAACAGTAAGGACCATGTCCTGGTACATTAGCAGCCAATGTTGCCCCCATAGATGCAAATGATATGGCACTATTGTAGGATCTTATGTTTGTCTTAAAATTTTTGTAATTTGGAAAAGTAGGTTCAGTCATAATATTTAGTAAATAGGTTGGAAATTGTTTCCTTTGTGGAAGTTTGAACTTTCCTTTTTGACAACAACTAATAAATTGTCCATCTCGGGGTCTCTCCTGTTTAAAATAATAAGCCTCACAAAATTGACATTGAGTAGTCATGTCCCCACAACTATGAACCTCTACTGCTAAAGACTTCAGTAAAGGACAATTTGCAAAGCATATTGGATGTTGACTTTCATATTCATCAGATGAAAAGTCATGAAATGTTTCAACAACAGGTTCTAAATGTTTAGTTTTTTTCGTAGATTTTCTTGGTAGATGTTGGACTTGTTTGGTTGAAATGTCCTGTAAGTTTTTAGTAAGAGTTTGTAAATGCTTTGTTTTTGTAGTTGCTTTTTTTGGTCTGTCTTGACTGGTATGTTGTAAAATGTCATCTGATGTTTTAGGAACAGTTTGTAAATGCTTTATTATTTTTTTATTTTTTTTGGTTGTATCTTTCATTTTTGCAGCTGATATTCTTTTATTTGCAAGTCTTTTGCGTTCTTTTTCTCGTCGAATTTCTTTCTCCTCCGGTGTCTGCTGGGCGGCCCATCTCTCTTGTCTTTCTCTAGTTTGACGTCTTTTCTTCTCTTCTTTGGTCTCGTTATCAGCCATATTAATCTGTAAAGGAAAAAAAAGAAATGTAATTGTGTATATTTAAATTTGTAATTCCTGTTAAAGATTCTTGTGCACAATTGGTGAAATAAAAGGCAAATCATTAATGTATCATTTATATTTAGTTAAATTTATAATTCCTGTCCTCACTGGGTAAGAATTTGGCCAATGGAATACTGCTGTAAATAAGCATGTAACATATTTTTTTAAAATAATGGTTTTATTTATTAAAAACGTTGTTTGTGGATAGGTATTTACTACTGCAAAACTTCTTTGCTAAAAAAAAAAGTGATGTGGTTATTGAGCTATGTATTGCATAGTAGCAATTTAAATAAAATAAGGGAGATAGTAAATTAATTATTTTATTTTTCTGTTGACACGGATGCAACTGAAAGCAGTTTCTTTAGTTTTATACTTTAGTACTTAATATACTTTACCTTGTTTGAAGTGTGATTTAAATCCGAATGTGTGTTGGTCCTGGGTTCAAAATCGTTGTCCAATGGTGTGGTCGTCTGTTGGAAGTCCTCGTCCGATGGTGTGGTCCTGTGGCGATAGCCCTCGTCCGATGTTGTGGTCCTGTGGCGATATCCCTCGTCCGATGTTGTGGTCCGTTGGTGAAAGTCCTCGTCCGATGGTCTGGTCCTGTGTTGAAATTCCTCGTCTGCTGGTCTGGTCCTGTGTTGAAATTCCTCGTCTGCTGGTCTGGTCCGAGTCCTCGTCCGATGGTCCGGTCATGTGGAAAAAGTCCTCGTCCGATTGTCTTCACGCAGTATCTGTTGTAATATAAAATAGAAAATGTTGTTTGAGTGAAATGTCTTTTAAATAATTTAAAAATGTATTAATTTGACTGTATTGTATGAGTTATGGTTATTTTTTTCTATCTTTGTTTTTTTTTTACTTTCTGTACAATCCGACAACTTTTGTTATTCTTATTGAAGGTTCTTAGTAAGGCTTGTGGGTTGTGATATATTAAATAAGATGTGTTTATGTTATTTTTTGTACAATCCTGTTTTGTGCACACCACTTGTGGTATAGTTATTTAACCTTTAATGGGATGGTTATAGTTAGTGAAACATGAAATAATATAATTAATGTAGTTTGCTATGTGTTTGTGTTAGTTTTTGACAATCCTGTTTGGTGCGCAGCACTTGTGCAAAACTTATTTCTTCTTGATTGTACAGGTTATAGGTTGTTAAACATTAAATAAGAATGTTAATGTAGTTTGCTATGAGTTTGTGTGATTTTTTTGTACAATGCTATTAGGTGCACAACACTTTTGTTATTCTTATTTTTGCTTCTTTGTAAGGCTTATAGGTTGTTAAACATTGAATAAGAAATTCTGTTTTGTGTGTAGCAGTTTGTTTCTCATTCAATTGCGATTTGGCTAATTGAATCGTGCCCTAAATAAGCACATAGCATATTTTTTTAAAGAAGTTTTTAGTCATTGAAAAACTTTATTTTTGATATTTTTTTAGTAACTAAAAACTTATTTTAAAGAAATTGTTATGTTGTTATTTAGAGCCCTATTCAATTGGGCAAATTGCAATTGAATGAGGGCCTTTGTGTGTACCATATGTTGCATAGTTTGGCCCTTATTCAATTGCATTTTTTACAATGTAATAGTACTCTAAGGCCGTAATTGAATTGCAATGTATAAATTTGAATAGGGTTGTAAATAAGCACATCACATATATTTGTTAAAATAGAATAAGGGCCTAAAAGTGCTTATTTATAGCCATATTTAATTGTCCAAAATAGCAATTGAATGAGGGCCTTTGGTTACTGCATTTGTTATATTGTGAGCTCCTCATTCAATTGTGTTTTGTCCAATGGAATAGAGCTCAATATTAGCACAGAGCATATTTTTTTAGGGAATGTTGTATTTAGTGAACTTGTATCCAAAAGCAACGTGTTCACCAAAGAAAAATTTCCTTTAAAAAATATGCTCTGTGCTTATATAGAGCCCTATTGAAATGGGCAAATCACATTTGAGTGAGGCCCTTGGCCATTAAAGACATATAGGTCCTCATTGAATTGCAATTTTGCCAATTGAAGAGGGCTCTATATAATCACATAACATATTTATTGAGCAAATTTTTTAGTTATTGAAAACCTTGATTGTGGTTAGAAATTCAGTAACTAAAAAGTTCTGTATAAAAAATATGTTATGTGCTTATATAGAGCCCTATTCAATTGAGGAAGTGGCAATTGAATAAGGCTCATGGTTATTTCTTGTTTATACTTAATACTTTACCTTGATTGAAGTTTTGAATGACAGACGGTCCCCTCCTGCCAATCTTAATCCGCCGGTCTTCTTGTAGTGTCTGTTTGAAAAAGAAAGTGAAATAGTTATTTGTATATTTATAATTTTTCATTTAGCAAAGCATGGCCTTTTGAGCATGTAATGTCTTGTTGTATCTAACCTCTTCTTCTTTGTTGGTGTTCTTTAAAAGGGATTGTGCTTCACAGTGCACGGTGCAAATTGTTGAGAGACGCTATTGATGCAGAGTCTGTTTGAATATTCAAAGAAATAAAACGATTCAGCTTTATAGGATCTATTGAATTGCAGTAAAGGAATGTAATTTAAATATAGTTGTGTAATTTTTTTCAATTAACCTTATTTTTTGTTGGGGGCTACACACATATGTCACATACATGAAGCACATTCCATAGTTTAATGTAATTATTTTGTGTACGTGTGACATATCAGTATACATGAGTCAAATTTAAATGGTTAAATTAACCTTATATTTTTTTTTTCCAACACACATAAATGTCTGTGTATGAGATGTAACTATAGATGATATACATATATGTGCGTGTGACATATCAGTATACATGACATATAATGTCATTTAAATGTAGTTGTTTACTGATTTTGTTGTAAGCTAATTTTGTTGCAGTGGCAATACACATAAATGTGCGTGTGACATGTCGCTATACATTATACACATATATGTCCGTGTCACATGTCACTATGAAGGGGCAATACACAGAAATGTGCGTGTCACATGTCACTATACATTATACACATATATGTCCGTGTCACATGTCAGTATGAAGGGGCAATACACAGAAATATGCGTGTCACATGTCACTATACATTATAGACATATATGTCCGTGTCACATGTCACTATGAAGGGGCAATACACAGAAATGTGCGTGTCAGATGTCACTATACATTATAGACATATATGTGCGTGTCACATGTCACTATACATTATAGACATATATGTGCGTGTCAGATGTCACTATGAAGGGGCAATACACAGAAATGTGCGTGTCACATGTCACTATACATTATAGACATATATGTCCGTGTCACATGTCACTATGAAGGGGCAATACACAGAAATGTGCGTGTCAGATGTCACTATACATTATAGACATATATGTGCGTGTCACATGTCAGTATACATAAACCTCTGTTTAATATTGAATTATGTTTTTTTGTAGTTTTGTTAAATGAACCGTATTTTTTTTGTGAGCCTATACACATAAATGTGCCATACATGATGACTACATAAATCCTAGTTTATTTTTTTATTTGTTTGACCTGTCCTGATAATAAAATGTAATATATTATAGCTTACCTCTCAGTTGTAATTTGCACAATGCAAAGTAGTAAATTAGTAAAGAATTGTCTTCTCAAGTAAAAGCAGCAGTTATCTCAGAAGTCACTCCGTTGATCACCTGAGGAGAAATGTCTTTTTTTGTTTGAAATAGGCAGTATTTATAAACTTGTAGAAAGTTCTGGAAAGTGAGACCATTAGAACGCAATACGCATGCGCTATTTGCGTTCCAGCTTACAATTTGCGTTCCATCCGCCATTTTCTGCGTATTACTGTTCAAAATG
The DNA here is from genome assembly GCA_027410445.1 of Discoglossus pictus. NCBI lineage: Eukaryota > Metazoa > Chordata > Amphibia > Anura > Alytidae > Discoglossus > Discoglossus pictus. The sequence continues at coordinate 239,665,873 of CM050169.1, read as the reverse complement.
GTGTTTAATATGATTGTGATACGTTCCGCATAGTATGTGTTTCATTATTGCGAGTAAGTGTAGTGTAGTTACGTCTGAAGCCTCGTTTTCGTTTTGTTTGTCGGCCATTTTTTCTCTCGCTTAGCGATGGTATTAGTGTCTAAAGTGTTTTATTTTGATTTAAATGTAGGTGTAAGTTGTTTTTTTGAGGTGCTGGCTGGTTCCTCTTGCTGTAGGTAAGCTTTTTATGTGTTTGTTGTGTGTCTTTGTTAAGTTTGAAATGTTTCTATGTCGGCGTGTTGCGTCCGATGTTTGCGAAGTCGTAATGTGTGGTAACGTGTCTCGTATGGTGTTTGCGTGTGCAGCCTCGTTTTCGTTTTATTCGTCGGCCATTTTTTGTGTCGCTTAACAAACTATTTATTGTCTAAACTCTTTTATTTTGAGTGCAATTAAGTTGTAAGTTGCATTTTTGAGGTCCTGGGTGCTTCCTGTTTGTGTAGGTAAGGTTTTTATGTATGTGCTGTGTGTATGTATTGTGTTTGTAATTTTGTAATGTTCGCGAGTTGCGTCCGAGTGTTGCGAGGCCGTAATGTGTGTGAACGTGTGTCGTATGTTGTTTGCGAGTGTCGTAATGTGTGTGAACGTGTGTCGTATGTTGTTTGCGAGTGTCGTAATGTGTTGCGACGTAAACTTTTTTTTGCAAGGGTCGCACTTGCTGCAACTGAAGACCTCGCTTTGCGAGGTCCTCAGGTGCTGGCATGGAGCGCCTGCGGCGCTCCATGCCAGCAACTGAGAACCTGGCACAGTGCCCTCGCTTCGCGAGGGCCGCGGGCTCGCTACGCGAGCCCCGGCCCTCGCGAAGCCCGCAGCATTAGCAACAACTCGTACGCTCACAACTATATATGTGATAATTATATGTCCTTCTCCAAAGGAGAGAGAGGAGAGGGGGAGGAGAGAGGAGAACACTGGGGAGGAGAGCGAGGAGAGAAGGAGAGAGAGGAGAGGGGGAAATAGAGGGGAACACCAGAGAGGGGAGGATGAGAGGTAGAGGTATAGAGAGAGGGAGAGCCAGGTCAGGGAGTTACAGGTGTAGGAGAGCAGGAGGGGGGAAGGGATTTGAGATGTAGGCACACAAGCACACAAGAAGTAGGGGCAGAGGGTCAGAGACCTGATCCCAGGGAGAGAGGTAGTGGGGATGATGAATTGGCCCCAAGGGAGAGAATTGGGAGGCCAGGAACCTCAGGCACAGGTGAGTTGGAAAGAGGCTGTGGCAAAGTGCAGGGTCCCCAATTATAGCCCAGCAGAGATGGATGTCCTCCTCAGGGAAGTCCGTGCCCACTATAGCATCATACATGGTGGGAGGGATGTGAGACCTAGCCAGAAGGCACATGCCTGGACTGAGGTTCCTGCACCTGTTGCTGCATTAGGTGTTGCAAACAGGGATGTCAAGTCTGTCAAACACAGGTATGACAACAGACGGTTGAAGGTGAAGAGGAAGATGGCAGAGGAGGCCAGAGCAACACGTGCAACCGGTGGTGGACCACTAGCCAACATCACAAACTGTGGATGGGAGTGGACCCTGAAGTATTATTATTTATTCATTATTATCTTTATTTAAAACGCGCCAAAATATTCTGTAGCGCTGTACAGGGGTTTAGTACATGGCAAAAAACAAACTTAACACCTTAAAGAATGGAGGGCCCTGTTTTTGAGCATATAATCAAATGTACATAGTGCTTGTTTCCAAGACACGGACACACAATTGAAAACTCGCAAACGTACAATCTAAGGGTTTAGGTGTGATACAAGAGGGTGACAAATACAAAATGGCAACGTGAATGCAATTTGTTTAGTAGTGGGCCTTCCAGGACAGGTGGACACGGGTGTGCCGAGAACTATACAAAGTGAGTAGCATATACACCATCACACCCTCATATGCACACACATGAACTCCAGACACATGGGTGTAGGAACTGATTTGAATATGTTTGTATGTATGTATAATTAAGGATTTTTACTGCTGGTGTATACATTGAGCTGTATCCACCTATAATTATTCTGCCTTCTAAACCCCTGCCCACATACATAGATAACTGACATACAATAGCCCTATGGTTGTGACTAAAGATTTATGCGGCATCAATAAACATGTAAATCCAGGTAGCAAGCATATCATTATCATAATTGTTATCAATGAAGAGTCTGTCCAATACCTGCAGTTAAAACTGATTATGAGTAGAATTTCGCAAATAGATCAAGATTAATTTGACATTCAAAATAGAGTACATGTATGGGTGTTCAAACTACCGCATTTGTGGATACCGACTCTGTAGGACTGCATGTGCGTGTCATATACTGGCCTAAACTGGACCATATCTCATCTGCATGTTACAACTATTGCTGGCAAGAGGTTACAGATTGGTCAGTCTCACACACTGCCCAGCAGATCCAGCAGAGCACATGTCTGAATCACATGCAGATGGCACACCGCAACTGCACTACATATATTCATATGAGCCATGATGCACAATTCTCATCTGTGTAACACAAGCACCACAGTCAATTACAGGTGACCATGATGTCAAAGATATGGAAACACATAGCTTTCAACTGTGTAGAGAAACCAACTTTTGTTCTTTCATTTCAGTACCCAGGAGGACAAGGCCAACCACAGAGGCGAGCAACAAATCGCTCCATTCTGAGGTGAGGAGGCACAAACTATGGATGAAAAGGTATCAGGAACAGGCAAATAGGGACAGGCAGCAACTATTTCAATTTGCAGAATGCCAGCTCATAACTCTCCAGACTTCGGTTTCACAACCGCAACCAGAGACAGCGTGCTCCTCATCTCAGACCTCACCACCAGCTGATCCGCAGCCAACCAACATAGTGGCACTCCTTGCTCAAACACCACCTAGACATGGAAGAGGGAGAAGGTGCACAGGTATGGAAGGTGGGTGCCCAGTGCTGCATAAAAGAAGGTATTAGGACCATCCCTAAAGTCCTCCTCATCATCACTCCTCACTGAATACTGATTTGTATAGATGTTGTCATACTATTGGCTGGCTACATAGTGTGTACATGTCTGGTTATGCTTAACATTTCACCAATTGATGTTCAATGTGGATTGACGTTGAGATGAGGTGTTGATGAGGTGTAGTGAATCTGAATATTGTTCTGACTGATATCTTGTTCTTGTCTCTGTAGGTGTTGATAGCCAAATCTCACTACCATGAAGGCATGTTCTTCATCTTCGAGCAGTACAATACCATCATGTGAGTGAGCACTCAACCCAGCTGATAACAGGCATTCGATCAGTGTTTTCTCTATCACTCATCATTCCTCTCTCTCCTCCCTCTCTCTTTCTCCCTCTTCTCTCTCTTTTCTTCCTTCTCCATATCCCCTTCCTCTCTCCCTTTCTCCTCTCCATCTCTCCCCCTTCTGCTTCACACTCTACCTTCTTCTACATCATCCTCTCCCCCTTCATCTCTCCCCTTCCCCCTTGTCAATTCCACCATTCTCTTTCTCTCTCTCTCTCTCTCTCTCTCTCTCTCTCTCTCTCTCTCTCTCTCTCTCTCTCTCTCTCTATCTCCCCCCTCGTGTCTCTCCCCTCCTTCTCACTCTTTCCTTTGTCACTCCAACCCTCTCCCCTCTGTCACTCCCATCCTCTCCCCTCTGTCACTCCCATCCTCTCCCCTCTGTCACTCCCACCCTCTCCCCTCTGTTACTCCCATCCTCTCCCCTCTGTCTCTCTCATCCTCTCCCCTCTCTGTCTCTCCCATCTACTCCCCTCTCTATCTATCCCATCCTCTCCCCCTCTGTCTCTCCCATCCTCTCCCATCTGTCTATCCCATCCTCTGTCCCTCCCCTCTCTGTCTCTTCCATCATCTCCCATCTCTGTCTATCCCATCCTCTCCTCACTCTGTCTATCCCATCTTCTCTGTCTTTCCCATCCTCTCCCATCTCTGTCTATCCCATCCTCTCTCCCCTCCATCTCTCCCATCCCCCCCCTCTCTGTCTCCCCCATCCTCTCCACCCTCTGTCTCTCCCATCCACTCCCCTCTCTATCTACTGTATGCCATCCTCTCGCCCCTCTGTCTCTCCCATCCTCTGTTCCTCCCCTCTCTGTCTCTCCCATCCTCTCCTCCCTCTGTCTATCCTATCCTCTCTGTCTTTCCCATCCTCTCCTATCTCTGTCTCTCCCATCCTCTCCCCCCTCTGTCTCTCCCTTCCTCTAGCCCCTCCACTTTTTTTACCCCCCATCATCTCCCCCACTGTCTCTCTCATCCTCTCTCCTCTCTGTCTCTCCCAACCTCTCTCCCCTCCATCTCCCCCATCCTCCTCCTCTCTATCTCTCCCATCATCTCCCCTGCTGTCCTCCCCTTTCTATACCTCCCATCATCTACTCAACTGTCTCTCTCATCCTCTCTCCTCTCTGTCTCTCCCATCCTCCCCCCTCTGTCTCTTCCATCCTCTCTACCCCCTGTCTCTCCCATCCTCCCCCTCTCTGTCTCTCCCATCTTCTCTCCCTCTGTCTCCCCCATCCTCTTCCCCGTCTGTTACTCCCATCCTCGGTACCTCCCCTTTATATACCTCCCATTATCTCTCCCTCTGTCTTTCTCATCCTCCCCCCTGTGTCTCTCCCATTGACTCCCCTCTGTCTCTCTCATCCCCCCCCCTGTCCTTCTCCTATCTGTCCCTCCATCATCTCCCACTCTGTCACTCCCATCCTCTCCCCTCTGTCACATGCATCCTCTCCGTCTCTCCCATCCTCTCCCCTCTGTCATCTCATCATCTCTACTCCCTTTCTCTCTCATCCTCCTCTCCCCTCTCTGACTGTCCTTTCTCTGTCTCTCTCATCCTCTCTCCTCTCTTTCTATCTCATCCTCTCCACTCTCTGTCTCTGTCATCCTTTCCCTCCTCTGTCTCTCCCATCCTCTCCCCTCTTTGTCTCTCTCATCATCTCTCCTCCCTTTCTCTCTCCTCCTCCTCTCCCCTCTCTGACTGTCCTTTCTCTGTCTCTCTTATCCTTCCTCCTCTCTTTCTATCTCATCCTCTCCCCTCTCTGTCTCTCTCATCCTCTACCCTCTCCGTCTCTCCCATGCTCTTTTGCCTCTGTCTCTCCTATCCTCTGTTCCTCCCTCTCTGTCTCTCCCATCCTCTCCCCATATGTCTATCATATCCCCTCCCCCCTCTATCTCTCCCCTCTCTGTCTCTCCCCTCTCTGTCTCTCCCATCATATCCTCCTCTGTCACTCCCATCCTCTCCCCTCTGTCACACTCATCCTCTCTCCTCTGTCACTCCCACCCTCTCCCCTCTGTCACTCCCATCCTCTTCACTCTGTCACTCCTACACTCTCCCCTCTGTCACTCCCATCCTCTCCCCTCTGTCACACCCACCCTCTCCCTTCTGTCACTCCCATCCTCTCCCCCTCTTTCTCTCTCATCCTCTCCCCTCTCTGCCTCTCCCATCCTCCCCCACCTCTGTTTCTCTCATCATCTACCCTCTCTGTCTCTCCCATGCTCTTTTGCTTCTGTCTCTCCTATCCTCTGTTCCTCCCCCCTCCGTCTCTCACATCCTCTTCACATCTGTCTATCCCATCCTCTCTCCCCTCTATCTCTCCCCTCTCTGTCTCTCCCATCCTCTGTCCCTCTTTCTTCTCTCTCTCATCCTCCCCCCTCTTTTTCTCTCATGCTCTGCACTCTCTGTCTCTCACATCTTCTCCCCCTCTGTCTCTCCCCTCTGTCTTTCCCATCTTCTGTCCATCCCTGTCTCTCTCATTCTCTCCCCTCTTTCTCTCTCCCATCCTCTCCCATCTCTGCCTATCCAATCCTCTACCCCCTCTGATGCTCTCCCGACTCTGTCTCTCCCATCCTCTCCCATCTGTGATTCTCCCATCCTCTCCCCCCTCTGCCCCTCCCCCCTGTCTCTCTCATCTTCTGCCTTCTCTGTCTCTCTCATCCCCACCCTCTGTCTCTCTCATCCACTGCCCTCTCTGTCTCTCCCATCCTCTCCCCCCTCTGTCTCTCTCATCCACTGCCCTATCTGTCCTCCCATCTTCTCCCCCTCTGTCTCTCCCTTCTCTGGCTATCCCATCCTCTCCCTCTCTGTCTCTCCCATGTTCTCCCCACTCTGTCTCTCCCCCCTCTGTCTCTTTAATCCTCTCCCCTCTCTGTCTCTACCCTCTCTGTCTTAACCATCCTCTCCCATCTCTGTCTCTCCCATCCTCTCCACTCTCTATCTCTCCCCTCTGTCGCTCCCACCCTCTCCCCCTTCTGCCTCTCCCCTCTTTGTCTCTCCCATCCTCTCCACCTCAGTCCCTTCCCTCTCTGTCTGTCCCATGCTCTTCCCCCTCTATCTCTCTCATCCTCTCCCCTCTCTGTTTCTGCCATCCTCTTCCCCCTCTGTCTATCCCATCCTCTCCTCCCTCAGTCTCTCCTTTCTCTGTCTCTCCCATCCTCCCCCCCTTTGTTTCTCTCATCATCTCTCCTCCCTTTCTCTCTCATCCTCCTCTCCCCTCTCTGACTGTCCTTTCTCTCTCATCCTCCCTCCTCTCTTTCTATCTCATCCTCTCCACTCTCTGTCTCTCCCTCTCTGGCTCTGTCATCCTTTCCCTCCTCTGTCTATGCCATCCTCTCCTCCCTCTGTCCCTCCCTTCTCTGTCTCTCCCATCCTCTCCCTCTTTGTCTCTCTCTCATCCTCTCTCCTCCCTTTCTCTCTAATCCTCCTCTCCCCTCTCTCTGACTGTCCTTTCTCTGTCTCTCTTATCCTCCCTCCTCTCTTTCTATCTCATCATCTCCCCTCTCTGTCTCTCCCATCCTTTCCCCTCTCTGTCTCTCCCCTCTCTGTCTCTCCCATCCTCTCCCCCCTCTGTCTCTCCCCTCTCTGTCTCTCCCATCCTCTCCACCTCTGTCCCTTCCCTCCTCTGTCTATACCATCCTCTCCTCCCTCTGTCCTTTCCTTCTCTGGCTATACCATCCTCCCCCCTCTTTGTCTCCCTCATCCTCTCTCCTCCCTTTCTCTCTCCTCCTCTCCCCTCTCTGACTGTCCTTTCTCTGTCTCTCTTATCCTTGCTCCTCTCTTTCTATCTCATCCTTTCCCCTCTCTGTCTCTCCCATCCTCTCCCCTCTCTGTCCCATTCTCTCCACCTCTGTCCCTTCCCTCCTCTGTCTGTCCCATCCTCTCCCCCCTCTGTCTCTCCCCTCTCTGTCTCTCCCATTCTCTCCCCCTCCGTCTCTCCCCTCTCTGCCTCTCCCATCCTATCCCCTCTCTGTCTCTCCCCTCTCTGTCTCTCCCACCCTCTCCCCCCTCTGTCTCTCCCCTCTCTGTCTCTCCCATCCTCTCCACCTCTGTCCTTTCCCTCTCTGTCTCTCCCATCCTCTTGCCCCTCTGTCTCTCTCATCCTCTCCCCACTCTGTCTCTGCCATCCTCTCCACCCTCTGTCTATCCCATCCTCTCCTCCCTCTTTCCCTCCCTTCTCTGTCTCTCCCATCCTCCCCTCCCCCTTTGTCTCTCTCATCATCTCTCCTCCCTTTCTCTCTAATCCCCCTCTCCCCTTTCTGACTGACCTTTCTCTGTCTCTCTCATCCTCCCTCCTCTCTTGCTATCTCATCCTCTCCTCTCTCTGTCTCTCCCTCTCTGTCTCTTCCATCGTCTCCCCTCTCTGTCTCCCCCTCTCTGTCTCTTCCATCCTCTCCCCTCTCTGTCTCTCTCATCCTCTCTCTCCTCTGTCTATACCATCCTCTCCTCCCTCTGTCCCTCCCTTCTATGTCTCTCCCATCCTCTCCCCCCTTTGTATCCCTCATTCTCTCTCTTCCCTTTCTCTCTCATCCTCCACTCCCCTCTCTGACTGTCCTTTCTCTGTCTCTCTTATCCTCCCTCCTATCTTTCTATCTCATCCTCTCCGCTCTCTGTCTCTCCCTCTCTGTCTCTCCCATCCTCTCCCCCCTCTGTCTCTCCCCCCCTGCCTCTCCCTTCTTTGTCTCTCCCATCCTCTCCTCTCCCCTCTCTGTTTCTCCCAGCTGTCTCTCCTCTCCTCTCTTTCTCTCTCATCCTCTCCCTTCTCTGTCTCTCCCATCCTTTCCTCCCTCTTTCCCTCTCCTCTCTGTCTCTCCCATCCTCTCCCTTCTCTGTCTCTCCCCTCCTTTCCTCCCTCTTTCCCTCTCCTCTCTGTCTCTCCCATCCTCTCCCCCATCTGTCTATAACCCCTCTGCCTCTCCCTTCTTTGTCTCTCCCATCCTCTCCCCTCTCTGTTTCTCCCATCTGTCTCTCCCGTCCTCTCTTTCTCTCTCATCCTCTCCCTTCTCTGTCTCTCCCCTCCTTTCCTCCCTCTTTCCCTCTCCTCTCTTTCTTTCCCATCCTCTCCTTTCTCTGTTAGATGGGGACCTGACCAGGACCATATCAGTCTGTTCTTACTTATTGGAGAGATTCACTCACAACAGACCAGACAATTAGATGGATTTATGTTCTGTGATGGAGCATCTCTGTTATCTGCTGTTGCATATCTGGAGGTGAAGGTAACCTCATTAACAGTTATGTTCCAAGCCTAGAGTTACTCCTTCCCATATGTACAGGGAGGATCACATCAGCACTGAGGAAGGAAGCATGCTGCAATAGTCCAAGTAGAGGAGAGAATAGCATGTCTAAAGCAATAGGTACATATGAATCTACGTAGAGTATGTGAGCATACACATGCTGTGGGTATGCAGGTAACATCATGTGACATATGTCTGCATTGTAGTCTGCAATTGAAGCTTTACATATATTAGCTAATCAGTAGTAAGAATCAGATACAGTATCTCACAGAATGCAACAAATGAACGATTATGGCACATGAACATACATGATGCAATGTGACAATAGCATGGTCATGGAATGTCGGGATGGTCATCATCATATGTTGTGAGGAATGTGACACATCTTTGAGATCTGTAAGAAACATACAATGAACATGTTAATATGAACATTACACATGCTACATGAGCGCCTACTTCATCACATACCAAGACATGCTGGTGATTTAAAACATATGTTTTACATGTGATTTTCTTACATATGAAACAAGCTACTCATCTGGCAGATAATGAGGAAGGATATTTCTAATTACTCATAATGTAGCAATGTCACGCCTATTACACATTAACGTATCATTGTAGAGCCACATGTGGTGTTTTACCTTGGACGTGGTCCTGAGATTACCCACAAGGTGATATGTTCCCCCAGGACACGTGTGTTGTGGATCTTTATTAGTCTGGACCGCTTACGCATTACGTATGGGATGTATTCTGGGAATTGAAAGGTAGGCCTCCAATAATGGAGTTGTTATTCATGTGTCCTTCAGCATACATGCACATGTTATTCAGCAAATACTTACTATGTAGTTCACATTGATGTAGCAGTTGTTCTGTTGCTGAACATGTTGTTTTTCTTTGTCTATGTTGTTAAAAGATGCGTTGACACACATCAGCATTTATGTAATGGCAATATGATGTGATTATTGGAGTCACAAATTATTCACTGTAATTATTTTGCTTTCAACATTGAGTTAAAATTTAATTAGTGATCACATCTCTTTATCCCATGCTGTACATATATTATCATTTATTATCTGCAGGGATGTTCATATTTCCAGATTGATGAGACAATGTGAACACTACTGGTCTATAGTGTGTTGAGGTTTTCATATACAAATGTGGGCCATATATACATTGACATTGTGAGATATATAATCCACTCCATGTATCAATGCCATAGATGTTTTGAACCGTCAGTACTTATGATGTGTGTGGGAATGTGTGCTTACTTACCTGTAACTGATAGCGTGGCATGTTCTTGTGTATTCATTCTTAATCAATAGTGCATCTTGAGACATACATCTTATCAGGGAACTCTCCTCTACTGTGGACGGTTTCATATTCTGTATGACAATGGGGATGGAGAAAAGAGTTTTATGAGTTAGGCATAATCAAGCTATATTATAGTTATTTCTTTTTGGGTTAGTACTTACATGTGAAGTACTCACGAAAGATGCGGTGTTGGAGAAATTATACAAATATCCTACATTTTTAGAGTGTATATATATATACATTTAGCACTCTTTCCGGTTAGTGTGATATTTGGCTAGGATATTAAGTAGAGATGTTGTGAATAGTTCGCCTGTGGACTGTTCCCGGCGAACATAGCATGTTCGCGTTTGCGGCGAACTGCGAACATATGCGATATTCGACCCGCCCCCTATACTTTATCATTGAGCAAACTTTGACCCTGCAAATCACATTCAGCAGACACATTCCAGCCAATCAGCATCATACCCTGCCTTCAAAACCCTTCTACCTCATGGACAGCAGCCATTTTGGAATCATAACTAACTTGCAGTCTTACTGAGAGGAGGCTGAGTGTAGGTCATACTGCAACAATAGGGAAAAACATAGCTAGGCTACTGAAGGACTCTTTTGATCTCTGCTGCAAGGATACCCCTGTGTCTCTTCCCCCCCTTATCATCATCCTCCCTCACCTTAGCACTCAACACTAACATCCCTCACACTTATCCCTAACACCTAACCCTAACATCCCTCACCCTAACACCTAACCCTACCACCCCTTACACTTATCCCTAACATCACTCACCCTAACACCTGACCCTAACACCCCTCACACTTATCCCTAATACCCCACACCCTAACCCTAACACCCCTCACACCTATCCCTAACACCCCTTACCCTAACCCTAACACCTCTCACACTTATGCCTAACACCTAACCCTAACATCCCTCACCCTAACACATAACCCTAACACCCCTTGCACTTATCCCTAACACCCCTCACCCTAACACCTAACCCTAACACCCCTCACACTTATCCCTAATACCCCTCACCCTAACCCTAACACCCCTCAGACTTATCCCTAACACCCTTACCCTAACCCTAACACCCCTCACACTTATCCCTAACACCTAACCCTAACATCCCTCACCCTAACCCATAACCCTAACACCCCTTGTACTTATCCCTAACACCCCTCACCCTAACACCTAACCCTAACACCACTCACACTTATCCCTAACACCCCTCACGCTAACCCTAACACCCCTCACACTTATCCCTAACACCCCTTACCCTAACCCTATCACCCCTCACACTTAACCCTAACACTTAACCCTAACATCCCTCACCCTAACACCTAAGACTAACACCCCTTACACTTATCCCTAATACCCCTCACCCTAACACCTAACCCTAACACCCCTCACACTTATGCCTAACACCCCTCACCCTAACACACCTCACACTTATCCCTAACACCCCTTACCCTAACCCTAACACCCCTCACACTTATCCCTAACACCCCTTACCCTAACCCTAACACCCCTCACACTTATCCCTAACACCTAACCCTAAAATCCCTCACCCTAACACCTAAACCTAACACCCCTCACACTTATCCCTAACACCCCTCACCCTAACACCTAACCCTAACACCCCTCACACTTATCCCTAACACCCCTCACCCTAACCCTAACACCCCTCACACTTATCCCTAACACCCCTCACCCTAACCCTAACAACCCTCACACTTATCCCTAACACCCCTTACCCTAACCCTAACACCACTCACACTTATCCCTAACACCTAACCCTAACATCCCTCACCCTAACACCTAACGCTAACACCCCTCACACTTATCCCTAACACCCCTCACCCTAACCCTAACACCCCTCACACTTATCCCTAACACCTAACCCTAACATCACTCACCCTAACACCTAACCCTAACACCCTTTACACTTATCCCTAACACCCCTCACCCTAACACCTAACCCTAACACCCCTCACACTTATCCCTAACACCCCTCACACTTATCCCTAACACCCCTCACCCTAACCCTAACACCCCTCACACTTATTCCTAACACCCCTTACCCTAACCCTAACACCCCTCACACTTATCCCTAACACCTATCCCTAACATCCCTCACCCTAACACCTAACCCTAACACCCCTTACCCTAACCCTAACACCCCTCACACTTATCCCTAACACCTAACCCTAACATCCCTCACCCTAACACCTAACCCTAACACCCCTTACACTTATCCCTAACACCCCTCACCCTAACACCTAACCCTAACACCCCTCACACTTATCCCTAACACCCCTTACCCTAACCCTAACACCCCTCACACTTATCCCTAACACCTAACCCTAACATCCCTCACCCTAACACCTAACCCTAACACCCCTTACACTTATCCCTAACACCCCTCACCCTAACACCTAACCCTAACACCCCTCACGCTTATCCCTAACACCCCTCACCCTAACCCTAACACCCCTCACACTTATCCCTAACACCTAACCCTAACATCACTCACCCTAACACCTAACCCTAACACCCCTCACACTTATCCCTATTACCCCTCACCCTAACACCCCTCACTTATCGCTAACACCCCTTACCCTAACCCTAACACCCCTCACACTTATCCCTAACACCTAACCCTAACATCCCTCACCCTAACACCTAACCCTAACACCCCTCACACTTATCCCTAACACCCCTCACCCTAACACCTAACCCTAACACCCCTCACACTTATCCCTAACACCCCTCACCCTAACCATAACACCCCTCACACGTATCCCTAACACCACTTACCCTAACCCTATCACCCCTCACACTTATCCATAACACCCATCAACCTAACACCTAATCCTAACATTCTCACACTTATCCCTAAGACCTATCACCCCTCACACTTATTCCTAACATGCCTCACCCTAACACCTAACCCTAATACCCCCTTACACTTATTCCTAACAGCCCTTACCCTAACACCTAACCCTAACATTCCTTACCCTAACACCCATCACACGTATCCCTAACACCCCTTACCCTAACCCTAACATCCCTCACACTTATCCATAACACCCATCAACCTAACACCTAACCCTAACATTCTCACACTTATCCCTAAGACCTAACACCCCTCACACTTATCCCTAACACCTAACCCTAACATCCCTCACCCTAACACCTAACCCTAACACCCCTTACACTTATCCCTAACACCCCTCACCCTAACACCTAACCCTAATACCCCTCACACTTATCCCTAATACCCCTCACCCTAACCGAACACCCCTCACACTTATCCCTAACTCCCCTTACCCTAACACCCCTCACACTTATGCCTAACACCCCTCACCCTAACACACCTCACACTTATCCCTAACACCCCTTACCCTAACCCTAACACCCCTCACACTTATCCCTAACACCCCTTACCCTAACCCTAACACCCCTCACACTTATCCCTAACACCTAACCCTAAAATCCCTCACCCTAACACCTAAACCTAACACCCCTCACACTTATCCCTAACACCCCTCACCCTAACACCTAACCCTAACACCCCTCACACTTATCCCTAACACCCCTCACCCTAACCCTAACACCCCTCACACTTATCCCTAACACCCCTCACCCTAACCCTAACAACCCTCACACTTATCCCTAACACCCCTTACCCTAACCCTAACACCACTCACACTTATCCCTAACACCTAACCCTAACATCCCTCACCCTAACACCTAACCCTAACACCCCTCACACTTATCCCTAACACCCCTCACCCTAACCCTAACACCCCTCACACTTATCCCTAACACCTAACCCTAACATCACTCACCCTAACACCTAACCCTAACACCCTTTACACTTATCCCTAACACCCCTCACCCTAACACCTAACCCTAACACCCCTCACACTTATCCCTAACACCCCTCACACTTATCCCTAACACCCCTCACCCTAACCCTAACACCCCTCACACTTATTCCTAACACCCCTTACCCTAACCCTAACACCCCTCACACTTATCCCTAACACCTATCCCTAACATCCCTCACCCTAACACCTAACCCTAACACCCCTTACCCTAACCCTAACACCCCTCACACTTATCCCTAACACCTAACCCTAACATCCCTCACCCTAACACCTAACCCTAACACCCCTTACACTTATCCCTAACACCCCTCACCCTAACACCTAACCCTAACACCCCTCACACTTATCCCTAACACCCCTTACCCTAACCCTAACACCCCTCACACTTATCCCTAACACCTAACCCTAACATCCCTCACCCTAACACCTAACCCTAACACCCCTTACACTTATCCCTAACACCCCTCACCCTAACACCTAACCCTAACACCCCTCACGCTTATCCCTAACACCCCTCACCCTAACCCTAACACCCCTCACACTTATCCCTAACACCTAACCCTAACATCACTCACCCTAACACCTAACCCTAACACCCCTCACACTTATCCCTATTACCCCTCACCCTAACACCCCTCACTTATCGCTAACACCCCTTACCCTAACCCTAACACCCCTCAGACTTATCCCTAACACCTAACCCTAACATCCCTCACCCTAACACCTAACCCTAACACCCCTCACACTTATCCCTAACACCCCTCACCCTAACACCTAACCCTAACACCCCTCACACTTATCCCTAACACCCCTCACCCTAACCATAACACCCCTCACACGTATCCCTAACACCACTTACCCTAACCCTATCACCCCTCACACTTATCCATAACACCCATCAACCTAACACCTAATCCTAACATTCTCACACTTATCCCTAAGACCTATCACCCCTCACACTTATTCCTAACATGCCTCACCCTAACACCTAACCCTAATACCCCCTTACACTTATTCCTAACAGCCCTTACCCTAACACCTAACCCTAACATTCCTTACCCTAACACCCATCACACGTATCCCTAACACCCCTTACCCTAACCCTAACATCCCTCACACTTATCCCTAACACCCATCAACCTAACACCTAACCCTAACATTCTCACACTTATCCCTAAGACCTAACACCCCTCACACTTATCCCTAACACCTAACCCTAACATCCCTCACCCTAACACCTAACCCTAACACCCCTTACACTTATCCCTAACACCCCTCACCCTAACACCTAACCCTAATACCCCTCACACTTATCCCTAATACCCCTCACCCTAACCGAACACCCCTCACACTTATCCCTAACTCCCCTTACCCTAACACCCCTCACACTTATCCCTAACACCTAACCCTAACATCCCTCACCCTAACACCTAACCCTAACACCCCTTACACTTATCCCTAACACCCCTCACCCTAACACCTAACACCCTCACACTTATCCCTAACACCCCTCACCCTAACCCTAACACCCCTCACACTTATCCCTAACACCCTTTACCCTAACCCTAACACCCCTCACACTTATCCCTAACACCTAGCCCTAACATCCCTCACCCTAACACCTAACCCTAACACCCCTCACACTTATCCCTAACACCCCTCACCCTAACACCTAACCCTAACACCCCTCACACTTATCCCTAACACCCCTCACCCTAACCCTACCACCCCTCACACTTATCCCTAACACCCCTTACCCTAACCCTAACACCCCTCACACTTATCCATAACACCCATCAACCTAAAACCTAACCCTAACATTCTCACACTTATCCCTAAGACCTAACACCCCTCACACTTATTCCTAACATGCCTCACCATAACACCTAACCCTAATACCCCCTCACACTTATCCATAACACCCATCAACCTAACACCTAACCCTAACATGCTCACACTTATCCCTAAGACCTAACACCCCTCACATTTACTCCTAACATGCCTCACCCTAACACCTAACCCTAATACCCCCTTACACTTATCCCTAACAGCCCTTACCCTAACACCTAACCCTAACATCCCTTACCCTAACACCCATCACACTTATCCCTAACACCTCTTACCATAACCATAACACCCCTCACACTTATCCATAACACCCATCAACCTAACACCTAACCCTAACATTCTCACACTTATCCCTAATACCTAACCCCCCCCACACTTATCCCTAACACCCCTCACCCTAACACCTAACCCTAATACCCCCTTACACTTATCCCTAACACCCCTTACCCTAACCCTAACACCCCTCACACTTATCCATAACACCCATTAACCTAACACCTAACCCTAACAGTCTCACACTTATCCCTAAGACCTAACACCCCTCACACTTATTCCTTACATGCCTCACCCTAACACCCCTTACACTTATCCCTAACACCCCTCACCCTAACACCCCTCACACTTAGCCCTAATACCCCTCACCCTAACACCTAACCCCCTCACCCTTATCCCTAACACCTCTTACCCTAACACCCCTCACACTTATCCCTGTGTCTCTTCCCCCCCTTATCATCAAGGGAGGGGGGAGGATGATGAGGGAGGGGGAAGAGACACAGGGGAGGATGATGAGGGAGGGGGGAAGAGACACAGGGGAAGATGATGAGGGGGGGGGAAAAGAGACACAGGGGAAGATGATGAGGGAGGGGGGAAAGAGACATAAGGGAGGATGATGATGGAGGGGGGAAGAGACACAGGGGAGGATGATGATGGAGGAGGGAAGAGACACAGGGGAGGATGATGAGGGAGGGGGTAAAGAGATACAGGGGAGGATGATGAGGGAGGTGGGAGGATGATGAGGGAAGGGGGATGAGACACAGGGGAGGGTGATGAGGAAGGGGGGAAAGAGACACAGGGGAGGATGATGAGGGAGGGGGAAAGAGACACAGGGGAGGATGATGATGGAGAGGGGAAGAGACACAGGGGAGGATGATGAGGGAGGGGGTAAAGAGATACAGGAGAGGATGATGAGGGAGGTGGGAGGATGATGAGGGAGGGGGATGAGACACAGGGAAGGGTGATGAGGAAGGGGGGAAAGAGATGCAGGGGAGGATGATGATGGAGGGGGATGTTAGGTTATTTATGCCCTTTATGGATTAAAACCAGACTCTGCATCAACTATGTAATTTTCCGTGGGAGTTTTGACATGGATCCCCCTCCGGCATGCCACAGTCCAGGTGTTAGTCCCCTTAAAACAACTTTTCCATCACTATTGTGGCCAGAAAGAGTCTCTGTGTGTTTTAAAATCCGCCTGCCAATTGAAGTCTATGGCGGTTCGCCGGGTTCGCCGGTTCGCGAACATTTGCGGCGGTTCGCGTTCGCGGTTCGCGAACCGAAAATTTTATGTTCGCGACATCACTAATATTAAGCTGTGAACCAGTAATTTTCCAATTGCAAGATATTAGAAATGAAATAGTTAACTACATCTGACCCATGACTTGGCTATTTCATTTAGAGACTAGTACACATGTTTTAGTCATAACATATGTTTTCTCTCTCATATACAGGGCATGCATGTACTAACTGTATGATCTGCACATGCAGATGACCTATTGGATATTATATGTAAATAAAATGTGACTGGTTGTTGGTGGGAAATGCCATGCTGGTAAATGGGGGAAAAATATGGATTAGTTCATTGTTATGTAAACAAATATAAAAAGGTTGTGTCTATGATTTCTGTCAGTTGCAGTCCAGTGAGTGAATTAGTGGCAGTCATTTTGGATGTACTTGCTTCTAATTCACATTTCTTTCTAATAAATTCTAATAATGAGAAATAACCAACGGACTATGTTTCTTCTTGTTGTAATGCCTGTGAGTCGGGTGAGTATGAGATTGTTTTTCCACAACAGTGGCACGTTGTTGTGACTCCTGCATATTATCCACTACAGGGGGAGGTAAAGGCTCTTCCTCCCCATGTAGCAGAGCTGCATCAATGTCCCCCAGACAGATGGCCTGTACTGCTACTCCAATGATCTGACAAACCTTGTCTGGGCTATATTATTGAGCCCCACCAGATGAATGTAAGCATCTGAAGTACACCTTGAGTACACCAAAGGTGCACTCAATTACATTCCAGCATGTCTTATGCGCCGCATTATACCGCTCCTCTGCCTGGGTCTGTGGATTGCTCACAGGGGTCAACAACCACTGTAAACAACACCCATATCCTGCATCACCTGACGTAAACAAAATGAGAGATGTAGTTTTTAATAGGATGTTGTGATGTTTGTTAAAGTGTATGAACGTATACATAATGATTTTTTGGATATGTTGTTGTGAACTTCATACTGTTTGGGCAAGTTAACACAGGGTTATGCAAAGAAATGAGCAATGGTGTTTTGGCTCAGGTAGTATTACTCTCTTAGTCACATGTTAACACCAGAGCAATAGAGGGAAACATGACGTTTATGGTATTGTATCCAGTGTTAGTAAGATATACTTGCCTGTGATTACTTCTGGGTACTTACCCAGTAGCCAACAGGATGAAAATTGGCCAGACTTGAACAAATAATAGGTGGATGATTGACACAGGATATGGGTATCGTGAGCACTTCCAGGGAAGGCTGCAAACACATTTTGTATGCTCATATGTGCATCACAAACAACCTGTACATTGATTGAATGATAATGTTTGGGATTTCTGAACAGTGCTTCCTGCTCTCTAGGAGTTATCAATGCAATATGCGTGCAATCAATAGCACCTAGCACATTAGGGACACCACTTTCAAGGTCTCTTCCACAGTGTTAGAGTAACTGATGTATCTGGTAGCTTTTCAGACATTCCTCCTACTATACTACCAGTGTTCTGGAAACTACCAGATGCAAGGAAGTGTGTTGTGGCTAACATCCGTGTCATACCTGGTATAGTTCTATTGGTCCCTGCACGAGGCTCAAGTTCCTCACTCAGGACTGCATAGAGCTCTCCAAGACTAAAACGCTCATACACCTCCCCATTAGTTAACCCCTCTAATGTGAGTCTCTCCCTGTATACATTGAGTGCCTGGACCCTCATTACAGGCTCCTGGACCTGCTTACCCCCTGTGGCTGTTGCTGTGCCGGAGCCAGCACTTCATAGGCACCCAGTTCATGTTGCCCCCCCCCCCTAAAAAAAAGCTGATCACCCACATCAATGTCATCCTCCCTGTCTGCAGGTGTCCCTATATCTTCCTGTACCTGTGCTAGTGGAACTCTCTCTCCCATCCATGATCACCCACCATGTTATTATGCATGGCCTGTAGTAATTCACTTGCCTGACTTTGTTCTGGCCCAGCATGGATCTCATTATCACTTGCACCCTCATTCACTCCCAGACACTCCTCTCTGCCATGCCTCATCCACTCCTCAATCACACACCTTGCATCCGGATCTCCATCATGCCACATGCTGTGCAAATAATAGTACCTCAGATGTGACGATGCATCCATATTCTCCTGCATCTCTCTGACTTGTTGGGAATCCATGCTGGTTCAGATGTGCTAATGACTTGTTGGGGTGCTAATGACTTGTTGGGGATAGGGTTATATAGCTTGTTGATTACAACATCCGTTAATAGGCAGGTGGATTTCAGGTTTCCAATTGGTCACCTGTGAATCTAAGACTTATCTGGCATTCTAGCTGATGATTGCGCTGCTCCATATATAGATCACACTCACTGTTCGATGCAGGGTAAACAAATGATGTTACTGACAACAGTATCTGATTATGTATTGATTCAGGATGTATCTTATTAAATTGCTATCGTTAATGTTTTGATGTTTGTTTTACTGTAGTGGCAGGCCTCAACATGGCCTTTACTGTTCACGTCTATTTCTTGGCCTGTGATTTTCATTTGGATTGATATATTACATTGCTCTTTTGTGCCTCAGCATTTGCTAAGTGATGATATCTCCCATAATTAAATGATTGAACATGCTTTTGTATAAGTGTGCTTACTCTCTAAATGCTGCTTCAATTGTTTTTGACAATGTGTATAGCAGTGTTTCACAAGCTGATCCTCAGGGTTAGCCGGACAGGCCAGGTTTTCGGTTTAACAGTGTGTAAACACAGGTGAGGCAATTATTATTCAACAGGAGCCTCTGATTTGGGAGCCTGGGTTGTCATGGTTTCTATCTGGCCTGTCTTGGGAGTCTGGAGGAAAGGCTTGTGAACCACTGGTATATGATGTTTATTTGGTGAATGCCAATTGAGAAGGGGGGTACATGTTTTATATTGACATTAATGTGGCAGTGGGAAAGTTGAGCATGACAATCTGATGTACTTCCATGCTTTTGAATTGTTTAAAAGTGGTTTACTGACTACCTGGGCACTCTTACGTCTTTGTAATATGGGCAGTTTCATGTTTTTGTGTTGCAATTTACTGAGGTAGTATGTCTTTAATTGCTTTATACATGTTACATAGTTACATAGTTACATACTAATCAAGGTTGAAAAAACACTTTCAGTCCATCAAGTTCAACCTTTTAAGATCTCCTCTGATTTGCAATATGCAGATTAAATATTAATTAATTAGTTGTTAATTCATTATTAATCAATTATTTAATTATTTTTTGATTTTATTTTTAATTATTAAGGCAAACAGAAAAAAAATGAGACTTAGCCAATCGTCTCAAAGGGAAAAACATTTGTTTTAATTAATTCCTTCCTGACCCCAGATACTGGCGATCGGATATCTCCCTGGATCAATACTGTCTCTCTAATTATCCATGATAACCCTGAATTCCCTTTTTAATTAGAAATAAATCCAGTCCTCTTTTAAAGTTATCTATCGAATCCGGTGGTAGAGAATTCCACAGATTAACCACCCTTACTGTGAAGAATCCTTTTCTTTCTTTAAGGTGAAATATTTTTACTTCTAACCTCAAGGGATGTCCTCTTGTCAGTTGAAAACTTCTTGGCACAAAAAGCTCCCTTGAGAAATCTTTATACTAACCCTGGATGTATTTATATAAGGTAATCATATCTCATATGCCTTTTTTCTAGAGAAAATATGTTTAATTTGGTTAGTCTTTCTTCATAACTTAGCCCCTCCATTCCCCTTATTAGTTTTGTTGCTCTCCTTTGTACCTTTTCCAGCTCTAAAATGTCCTTTTTATGAAGTGGTGCCCAAAATTGTCCTCCATATTCCAAATGAGGGCATAATAGAGATTTGTATAGTGGCAGAATTATATTTGCTTCCCTTGTTTCTATATCCTTCTTAATACATGCTAATATTTTATTTGCCTTTGCAGCTGCTGCTTGGCTTTGAGCACTGTTACCTAGGTGGTTGTCCACTAGTACTCCCAAATCCCTTTCAATATCCAAATACACCTAGATTTGCTCCATTAAGATTATAAATTGCATGGCTATTTTTCCTTCCCAGATGCATAACTTTACATTTATTCGTATTAAATCTCATCTGTCATTTAGATGCCCATTCCTCAATTTTATGTAAATCTCTCTTTAGGGAAAGCACATCATTATCTGATATAATTACCTTGCACAACTTTGTGTCATCAGCGAAAATAGAGACACTACGCTCCAATCCTAATATGTTAAAAAGGAGAGGACCTAATACTGAACCCTGAGGAATCCCACTTACCACATTAGTACAATCTGAGTATGTTACATTTACAACAACCCTTTGCATCCTGTCTTTTAGCCAGCTCTCAATTCATGAGCAGATATTTACTGCAATTCCTGTATCTCTTAGTTTGCACAATAGTCTCCCAAGTGGCACTGTATCAAAAGCCTTTGCAAAATCCAAAAAGACTATGTGACGAAGTGCCCTTCGCCACTTTGTCTTGGAGAGGACTGTTTGCCAGCCTCCTGCCCTGCGACTATGGCCCTGGGACAGATTGCCCTTTAAACACAGTATTCGGCCATACCAGAGTGTATGTCACTCATTCTGGCCCTTTACATACAGGGGGGTCATTCGTTACTTGCCCTGTGTGAACCATGATACCACAGATAGCTATGCCATGGAGCCCATTCATATAATTAAAGACTATGGGAAAGACTTTAGCTACATGACAATTGAACGGTGTGAAGAGGATCTGAGCGCTATTCGGTAGTTTTGTGCGCTCAGATCCCAGCTATCTGGGGATATGTGAAATGTGAGTAAATGTGAATTGCAGTAATGCTGATGGGTTGTCAAACTAGAGAATTGACCAACAAATACTTTTGTCCGGAAATCCCCAGGCTGATCCATTGGAATCAGACCGTGTATGCCGGCTTATGGTCACGGGGGAGGTGTGTAACGGAACCCATCACTGTTTTACCCTGTTTTATGATTATTATGGTTAAAATATGATCCTACTATTATACTGTATGTATGTTGGTTTATGCTCTGCAGAATATTAGCCCATACTATTGCAGACCTGGGCATAATAGATAATCTTATTACAGAGACTCATAAGATAAGGAAGTCTATTGTATAAAGTGTTTTCATTCTCAGCCATAAGAACAAAGAAGGATGATCTAATTCATGTCTGATTGTATCAAAGTTGCCAGGTAGCCTCAGGGAGGTGTGACCCACCTATTGTCCCTCTATGTGTATTGTGTGGCCAAATGTGAGGGATGTGTATTGCCTGTGAAATGTCTGTGTGTTATGGGTAAAAGATACTTTTACTAACTTTTGAACCCCTGGTCTGATTCATGCCATTTTTTAATATGTTGTTCCACAATTTATGTTGTTCATAAAAATGTAAGTTTTATTTATGTACTATGTAAAATCATAAAATTATAAAAATGTATAAAAATGTGTAAGTTTTAGCTGGGAGATAATTGAGTAGATACAGTAATAAACTCAATTATCTCTCAAGTAGAGGGGAGGGAAACTGTGGGCGTTACTATTGTGTTATTGGCTGTTTATACCTTCCCCTGGGTGTGTTCTGTTTACCTGACTGTAATAAAAACCAGGCTGGGTGTACCAGCAAGAGAGTCCTACTTGACCCTTCAAAACTTAGCCTTGTCTCGTTCTTGGAGGGGATTGCTATATCATACTGGAGAGTGCTATGCGCTGCATACTCCCTGGGAGCTTTAAGCTACGGCGGTTGTGGAGTCTGTGGTGGTTGTGGTGTCCGGTGCGGTGCTTGTAGTCCTCGACGCAAACTAGGACGCGTCCATCAACGGAGGTACCCGGTCGTGGTGCCAGTAGATCCGTTACAGACTATATCCACTGAGTTGACTGGATCCAGGTTCCTACTAATCTCCTCATAGAAACTAATTAGATTTGTTTGACATGACCTATCCCTCATAAATCCATGTTGACTCCTACTTATAATCCTGTTCAAATAGATATATTCTTGTATATTATCCCTTATTAACCCTTCTAAAAGCGTCCCCACTACAGAAGTGAGGCTCACTGGTCTATAATTCCCCGGATTTGCTCTTGCTCCCTTTTTAAATATAGCTATCACATCTGCTTTTCTCCAGTCATCTGGTAGAGACCCTGTGTTGAGTGAATCTTGACAAATTAAATATAATGCTTTGGTTATTACAGAACCCAGTTCCCTTAGTATTCCATCAGGACCCAGGGCTTTATTAACATTTATTGTTTCCAACCTCTTTTGGATTATTTCCTGTGTTAACCAATTATTTGGCAAAGGTAGTGTAGCCCCATTATGTTGCAGTGACCCAACCACTGGTATCTCCCTTGTGTATACCGAAGAAAAGAACCTATTTAGCTCATCTGCCTTTTCCTGGTCACTAATTTTCAGATGGCCTGTGTCACATTGTAATGTTCCTATAGCTTCCTTCCTCGCCTTCTTCCCATTAATATACTTAAAAAATATTTTAGAGTTAGTCTTACTCTCTTCTGCAATTAATTTTTCATTTTCTATTTTAGCCAGTCTAATAGCCCTTTTGCTGCCTTGTTGATTTCCTTGTATTCCCGTAAAGCAGTCTCTGTCCCCCCTTGTTTGTATAATTTAAATGGCTGTTTTTTACTCCTTATCTTGATCTTTAAATCATTGTTAAGCCACATTGGATGGGATTTACTCCTTTTACTTTTATTCCCACATGGTATATGCCGATGTGTATGTATATTTAGTAAGGATTTAAATGTTGTCCATTTATGGTCAGTATTTTTACCTGCCAGTTCTCTGTCCCAATCTGCTCATTTAAAATTAGGAGTTTTTGTTGGCCCCTTAAAATTTTGTTTTTTTAATTCAATCTCAAATGATACTGTGTTGTGATCACTGTTTCCCAAAGGTTGCCCTATTTCAACATTTGATACTATATCAATATTATTTGTGATGAGTAAATGTAAGATAGCTTCATTTCTAGTAGGCTCCTGTATAACCTGGGATAGATAATGATCCCTGAGTGTACTCAAGAACCTGCTCCCCTTAGCTGAACTGCTGGTCTCATTTATCCAGTTTATTTCAAGGTAATTAAAACCTCCCTTTATTAGAACTCCCGTGCTTAGCTGCATTTCCAATCTGTAACAATAATTGCATTTCCTCACTTTCAGCTATATTTGGGGGTTTATAGCATACTCCTACTAATATTCTTTTAGAATTTACTGCTCCGCTATTTAACTCTACTCACAAACATTCAGCTTTATCACTAGGTCCACCATAAATATCTTCTCTGACTATAGGATTAAATTCAGGCTTAACATACAGAGAAATCCCTCCTCCTCTTTTACCATTGGCTATAGCTTTCCTAAATAGGTTATAACCATCCAGATTAACAGTCCAGTCATGAGATTCATCCCACCATGTTTCGGTAATGCCTACTAGTTTAAAAACTCATCCAGCCTTTCTACCATCCTATCCCCTTGCACAAAAGCTCCCTCATCATTAGGGTGCAATCCATCCCTACTGTAGAGATGGTACCAAAGTGAGAAGTCAGCACAGTGCTCTAAAAACTCAAACCCCTTCTTAGTACACCACATATTTAGCCACGCATTCACCTCCGTAAGCTCCTTCTGCCTCTCTGGGATAGCAAGTGCACTGGTAGTATCTCAGAAAATACTACCTTGGAGGTCAATGCCTTCAGCTTATTACCTAGTTCTCTAAAATCATTCTTTAGGACACTCCATCTTCCACTAACTTTGTCATTGGTACCAATATGTACCAAGACCGCTGGTTCATTTCCAGCCCCTCCTAATAATTTGTCTACCCGATCCACAACATGACGAAACCCGAGCACCCGGGAGACCCGAGCACCCGGGAGACAGCAAATTGTTCGATTGCTGGGATTTGGGTGACAAATCACTCTGTCTACCTTCCTAATAATAGAGTCCCCTACCACCAAAACCTGTCTGTTGCTCTGCCTATTCTGCCCTCCCACTCCTCCAGTAGAACTGTTCTCCCTGCTGTTAGAGGGAACAGCTCTATCTGGCATTGCCATTCCTGAATGGACATCCCCAACAGTTTCACTCAATCTGGCAAATCTGTTGGTGTTTGCCAACTCAGAACTGGCCTGCCTCCTCCTCGTGTTACCCCCGCTTCCCCTTCTAACTGTAACCCAGCTACCTCCCTGGACATCCTCACTAGCCCCAGCTCCACCCTCCATGCTAGGCCCAGCTAAACTGTGCTCAGTGAGCACCAACCCCCTGTCCAGTGGAGCAATATCACTAAGTGCTGCAATTCTCCTCTCCAGATCTCCAATTTGAGCTTCCAGAGAGGCAACATGCTCACACCTCTCACAGAGGTATGGACCCTGGATGATCTGTTCCAGTATTGCATACATATGACAGGATGTACACTGAATAAGGTTGCCACTGGACTGACTCATAATTATTATTATTGTCTACAAAATTTCAGTGGGAAAAATAAAGAATTTAAAATAATATATTTATATAAAGTTTTCCTCGTTTGCACTATAAATCTGCCCTCCCTTTTCTTTGAAGACTGTCCTTTTATTTAAACTCCTACACTTTTACTAGAACTGCACTTTCACTAGAAGTGTTCTTCTCCTGTTTATAATAACTTCTGCCTTCTCAACTGGACACAATTAGTGCACTCTGCAATTTATCAGCCTTTACTTACAAAGGAAAAATCCACTTGCAATTTCTCAAAGACGCACTGATGTTCACAACTGTGCATGTGAAATGGAGTGAAACATTTTGCAGCATGGCTTTTTATATTGGCATATGCATGACCATTTAAACATATGATAACATTTTTTTTTTAAATGACAATTTTTTATTTGGGGATTATTGTGCAAGTAATTGTAACGTCTTTCCATGTTTTCCCCATAATTTAAAGTCCACTGGTGTGTTTATATTGTCTTTTACAGTGTCAAGGACTTGTCTGTAAACCCTTTGCGGGTCCTATTTGGAGAACGTAATATTTTTCACTCCATTTGCCATTTACAGTTGTGAACATCAGTGCGTCTTTGGGAAATTGTAGCAATATAATAGAGATTTGCGATTGTAACATTTACGGGCTTGACAGATCAAAGGCTTAGCTGGGATGGAATTTAGATTTTGTCAGTCCGTAGGGAATTAACAGATGATTTGCGTGTAGCTAAAAGAGGCCAATTTGATAGCCGTAACTTTTGCGGCCTCCTTTATGGGCTTTGGGAACTCAAAACTGGCTAATTTAATAGGTCCCTAAGTGGAGAGCTACAATGTTGCACATACCACTAAGGCCCCTATCCAATTGCTGAGATTTGCTACAATTGCAGAGCGATTCAATTGAACAAGCCTGCAACTTATGGGCTGAAAGCCGAAACCATAAATCATGCAATCATAAGTAGCAGTTCAGAGCGTGATCCTGATCAATCAAGTAGGGCCGTAACTATCCATTTAGAAACAGCCAATAATAAATAAGACCATCATCGTTACATCAGTAAAACATGGAGGTGACACATCAATCAATTAGCGTTTAGAGCTCCGATATGCAATCAGACCCACAATTTGGCAATTTACAAAGTATTAAAAATGACTGAAGGAAATGTTCTAGTCCATGTGGGTGCCCTGATATGTATTAACTCATGGATTCCCAAGATTAATATTACACCGAAATGAAACATATTTTTTATTGCACATTTGCGAGCTTGAGACTGTTGTGCAATTAATTCTAATGTCTGTCATCGCTTTCCCTGTATTTTAAAGAGTAATATTTATTTTATATTTGCATTTACAGTGCTACGATCGGGTGTTTAACCGCCTTGCGAGTCCTAACTGGTACTCGTAGGATTTTCCTCTAGATTTGCCATTTACAGGTGTGAAAACATTTGCAGGCTTGAGGAATTGTAGAAATTGAATAGCGATTTGCTATTTTAGTGATTGTAACTTTTACGGGCTTGAAAGATCAAAGGCTAAAATGGGCTGTAAGATACGATTTTGACAACCGTAGGGATGTTCAGCTTCTAACACGTAGTTCATATACGGGTCGCTAAAAGACGCCAATTGAATAGCAAATTCTAATTAAAAACATTAGAATTAATTGCACAACAGCCACAAGCTCGCAAATCTGCATTCAAAACATTTTTTTTTCATGTTTCATTTCGGTGTTATATCAATCTCCGGAATCAATGAGTTAATACATATCAGGCCACCCACATAGACTAGAACATTTCCTTCAGTCATTTTTTATATTTTGTACATTGCCGGTTTACGAGTCTGATAGCATATCAGAGCTCTAAACCCTAATTGATTGACTTGTAACTTCCGTGTTTTACTGGCGTAATGATGTCGGCTCATTGGCTGTTTCTAAATCAGTAGTTACGGCCTTGCTTAATTGACCATGTTCCCACCCTGAAATGCTACTTATGATTGCATGGTTTACTGTTTCGGCTTTCGGCCTGTAAGTTGCGGGCTTGTTCAATTGAATCACTCTGTAATTGTAGCAGATCTCAAGCCCACAGACATATGGCCTGTATAACATAATCTGCGGGCTTGCAATCAAATAAGGCCCCATGTTACAAAGTTTACTAAGTGGTGAGAAACAATGAGCCTCATTCACCTCAGCAATTGTAAGTTACTGGAGCCCGTAATGGTGGCCATATGTTACAGCTTAGGTGTTACGGGCTTGAAATCCTTGCTGTTGTTAAAACTGGAACTTACAGCCTATCAAAGCCTTTGATCTTTCACGTTCGCAAGACTTCTGATCACTAAAATCGCAAATCGCGATTCAATTGCAAAAATCTCTCAACATCGCACCGGCAGTCAAGCCCATAGCAGCAAATGGTGGCCCAAATCTTTCGGGTTCCAAATACAACCCGCAAAGGATTTACAGACTAGTTTTGCAAAATGCAATAAAACCACACCAATTCACTTTAAAATATGGGGAAAGCAATGGAGGGCATTACAATGGCATGCACAACAACTCCCAACTATCAAATAGCTTAAAAAAAATATATATATATTTTTTTCATATGTTGTAATGGTCAAGCACATGCCAATATGAAAAGCCCTGCTGCAACATGCTGAAAGCTATTAAAGACACACTACCACATTAATTTGCAACACAAACACATGAAACTGATGCCATATTAACCCTTCCTCACTCACGGAGGCTCTAACGTGGACCCTGCAATATATATATAATTGCATATACATCTCTCTTGCTCATCACATCTACATTGGGAAAACAAATAGTGGCCAAATTACACCTCCACATCGCATATATCAAGTACAAGGAGAACATTTTATTATTTGTTGTTCAGTCCCTCAGTTGTGTCCAACTCTCTGTGACCCTATGGACTGCAGCACATTTATATATGTCTCTGCCTGTGCTTTTCCACAAGGTTTGCATGCCAAAGATACTGGAGTGGGTTTCCAGTTCCTACTTTAGTGGTCTGACCTCTCTGCTATGACCTGCCTACCTACAGTGGCTCTACGTGCTATAGCTCACAGCTTCATTGAGGTACACAAGCCCCTTCACCATAACCACTTAGCAATCCAGAAGGGGACCAGGGGAACATACACCACACTAATCTACTCTAACCCATAAGGAGGGGCCGTAAAAACACATGGAGGCTGTGCAGAGGCACCTGGATCAACAGCCAAATCGTCTCTATCGGGGTAATCTCTGCCCATCCTGGAAAGTCCTGTGTTCATTTATATCTATCTGACATCTAGGCTTGAACCTGGATCATTCTCTTAATTGCATGTATGAGTAGATATCATAGATAGATGCTAGATATGATCTATTCTTTTGGTTCTTGATTGTTCTTGGCTCCCAACGGTATCTTGATTATGGCTGCAGTCTGTAACTACATATGCTGCAGTGGGCACACCCATACACAGACTCTCTATTGGTTGATTACTGTTGTTGTGCCCAGGAATGACAGTGATTTGTCAGCTTCATGGATTTAATGATGCATCCATCTATCCATTGTCAATTCCATAGAGCTGACATGTCACTGTCCTTGTTGGTCATCGTGTACATGTGTAGTGTGTGTGATGTACATGTGGTGGCATGTTGGTGTATGTGATATTCACCTGACATGGAGGCTGGGTCCTGCTGGGCCACCAGGACTGACGCTCAAGCGGTGGGTACTTGTTTCAAAAGTTCCTTGGCGATCCTCTCCCAATCTTTGTAATGGACTGTCACTTTTGGGCCACCACTTGGGGCTACAGCTTGCTTGTCCTCCTTGGCCATCATCCCCCTCACCTTGGCCCTAATGTCGGCAAAGCGGTGCTTCACAGACCTCACATTCCTTTCCGCTGTACCCACTGCTGTCACTGCGGCTGCTACCTCCTTTCAAGCCTGGGCCCTAGGGCCCGGGCCTAACTTCCCTCCCCTCACAAGGATAATGGGGCGGCCACGGATGGCAGAAAGGAGGACCCCATTCTCCTGGTGCATGTATTTGTGGGCCCTGTGCTTGCCCTTAGCCTCTTGCCCTCCCAACTGTGGACGTGGATCCTTGGCTCCCTAAACTGTCCCTGAGGCCTGTCCCTACCTGAACAACTACCCCCGCCCCCCGGATCAGGCCCCTTCCCCTCTATCCCTGGACTAGATTTGCCTAGTTCTCGGGTCAGCCTCCACACCACTATCCTCTTGTCCTCCACTCTCTACCTCCTCCACTCGCCTCTTCTCCACTCTCCACCTCCTCAACTCCTCCTCCTCTCTCCTCTCCTCCGCTCTACACCTTCAACTCCTCCTCCTCCACCTCAAACTCTGCCACCTCCTTCTCTCCTCCACCACTCCCAAGGCCACCTCTTTCTCCTCTCTCCTCCTCGCCTCTCCTCATCTTCTCCTCCCCGCCACTCCACTCCCCTCCCTCCATTACAACCCCAAAAAGAATATAAGGATAAATAAAAATAAGTGTTTCTATATATATATATATATATATATATATATATATATATAAAGGAAAAAAATGTGTGTATTTTGTGTACTTATTAACTGTTTGGGGATGGGGTGTAAGGGATGGGGGGGGGGGTGTATGGAGTGACCTAGCTCTATGTGTGTAATTTAAGTTATGTATATTGGTATTATGTGTAATCTGTAAATATGTGTAATCAAGGATTAAGTGTTAATTCATAAATAGAAGAACATAAAAGAACAAAACTGCAATATACTGCTCTGAAATCTCTCCTACTCTCTCTCACTCTGCTCAAACCACCAACTCCCGGACCTGAGTGCTATTTCGTGAGAATCTACAACACAGTCAACGCATGGGCATGTGGAACACAACTTTATAATCTAACTCTGTCAATCATCTTTGGCTAGACCGCTTTCTATTGGCTGAGAGGCCTGTGTCGCACTCCGTTATACTGTGATTGGATAGTAACTGCGGGATGCATCTAGTCCAGCCCATGAACAGTTTGCAGCTGTGGGAGTGGTTTACAGGCTTAAGGCTTCAGGCCGTAACTTGCGCCCTTAATCAACTAAATAGGACAGTATTTGTAGCCGACCGTGAGCCCGCAGCAGGCCCGCAGACATACGGCCTATATACCGCGAGATGCGGCCTTCGAATTGAATGAGGCTCAATGACCACAGATTGGTTTAATAGGAATGTTCCCTAAAGAATTATAACATTTTTCAAGAAAAAACTATTAGCAAAAGTATTTAGTGTAAAATTCCATATTATAACTAGATGAAAAAATGAGGCCTCTTTGGGTGCATCATCATAGAGAAAATAGATGAAGCGTCCGACTTGGAAAGACTGACATATGCATTACATACAGATTGTTATATTATGACAAGAAATAGAGTTATACAATAACAAATAATGAAGATAATATTAGTATAGAAGTTGCAAATTAAATTTGATTTGTGTTCAGTTGTTTTGCTTAAGAAAGAAAAATAATAAAGGAAGTGCAGGAGACAGAAGAGAAAATGATAGAAAGTAAACCGTGAATATTATATGTGTGTATAATATATGTTTCTCATTTTATATGAGTTATTTATTTGTATAAGTTTATGTTCTTCTAGTGGCCAAAGCTGGTATTGCATGACTTAGTTTAATTTTGCTATTTTTTGTGTCCCCTGTCATATAATCTGGGGGATTAATCCCCCCATCCCCTCAATTCCTATGCCCAACTTCAGTAATTCATCCTTATTCTAGGGAGGGTCTTAGATGAGCTAAATCTGACACCATCTTTATAAGGTTAATTTTACTTTTATATCATTTGTGTGGGTAACAGGTTATATAACATGGAATAGAATGCTGGGTTAAGCAAAGCTGTGCACATACGTGTATCATAGAGAGGAGTTATCCCAAGTGCCACTGAGCATCTGTGACTATATATAGTATCTAGGTGCACATACGTGTATCACAGAGAGGAGTTATCCCAAGTGCTACTGAGCATCTGTGACTATATACAGTATCTAGGTGCACATACATGTATCACAGAGAGGAGTTATCCTGAGTGCTATTGTGTATCTATGACTATATACAGTATCTAGGTGCACATACATGTATTATAGAAAGGAGTTATCCTGCGTGCTATTGAGTATCTATGACTATATACAGTATCTAGGTGCACATACGTGTATCACAGAGAGGAGTTATCCCAAGTGCCACTGAGCATCTGTGACTATATACAGTATCTAGGTGCACATACATGTATCACAGAGAGGAGTTATCCTGAGTGCTATTGTGTATCTATGACTATATACAGTATCTAGGTGCACATACATGTATTATAGAAAGGAGTTATCCTGAGTGCTATTGTGTATCTATGACTATATACAGTATCTAGGTGCACATACATGTATTATAGAGAGGAGTTATCCTGAGTGCTATTGAGTATCTATGACTATATACAGTATCTAGGTGCACAAACATGTATCAGTGAGTGGAGATATCCTGAGTGCTATTGAGTATCTATGACTATATACAGTATCTAGGTGCACATACATGTATTATAGAGAGGAGTTATCCTGAGTGCTATTGAGTATCTATGACTATATACAGTATCTAGGTGCACAAACATGTATCAGTGAGTGGAGATATCCTGAGTGCTATTGAGTATCTATGACTATATATAGTATCTAGGTGCACATAAATGTATTATAGAAAGGAGATATCCTGAGTGCTATTGAGTATCTATGACTATATATAGTATCTAAGTGCACATATATGTATCAGTGAGTGGAGATATCCTGAGTGCTATTGAGTATCTATGACTATATACAGTATCTGAGTGCACATACATGTGTCAGTGAGTGGAGACCAGCCTCTTCTTCACCGGTGGGTTATCAGTCTTGCGCCCAGACTCTCACGGCTACAAGATGGAATGCAAGCTGGAAAACTTACTCCAACACAACAACCAGAGCAGCCCCCTCAAAGGTGTGAGCCCGGTGCCCAGTCGACCATCAATCACAAGAATGCCAACGCTACATAAAAGTCCTGGGCACCCTTGGCCAGGTCCTGGAATTGCTTCCCGTAATGTTCATGGGTCATATGGTATTGGGCCAACACCACCCTCTTAAATTTGTGGTAGTCCTCTGTGAGATGGCAGGGAATGGCTCAGTAGTTGTGCTGACTCGTCCAATAAGCAAGCCCACCAGGAGTAAGACCCAATCCTCGAGTTTGACCCGTTGAAGCTGGCACGGAAACTGAAAATTTAAACAATATGTAATTTTTAAGCATTTTTAACCCTTGCATGAAAAAAAAAACGAAAACCTTTTTAAACTTCCTTGAAACTAACATGAAATGTACAGAGCATAGTGTAGTATATAGGACTCATTGGCAGACAAGCATGACTTGCTATATTACTGCTCACTGACTGACAGAAAAACATGTGAAAGAGTTTTATTGTGTTCTGAGACTTTCAAAGAAAAAAAGAAAATACACTTTGACATAAATACCCGGTTTCAGATAAAACCAAGGAAAACAAGTGTTTCCTTTTCCTATTAATATGGAACAAGACACTTTGTCTGGACCAATTAGTGATTAAGTCGATAGGATGAATCCATCTCATGCAGACTGGGTGATTCTGGCATGAGATGCACGTTATTATATTGGTGGATGTCGTCTGGATAATGGGATTTTTGAATATTTATTGTTTCAAAGTAACACTTTGATTTTTTATGACTTCACATGTAGAATCACCATTTGCATTTTGTAGACCTGCAGGAAAAGAACATTTTACCAAATTGATTTTAGAACTCTAGAAAAGTAGGAGAAATATTAACATGTCCAAGTGACCGTATATTGTCTGTAGTATGAGAGAAATAACCGCCATATGTCCCTAGAGCCTCTCACGTCTGTATCTGGTATCCTCACATTGGGTTTGTTCCATCTGTAGGGCTGTGCCTGGGATTGGTGGCTGGACAAGTTGCTGTAGACATATTTTATTTAATACATATTGTCTGATTTATTGTTGTAAGTTCATATCTTGTCTGAATGTTTTAGTTGTTTAGTCATTCAGTTGTGTTTGGCTTTCCATGCCCTATGGACCACAGGACACCAGGCACATCTATCATTATGTCTCTGGTTGGTCTTATTCATAAGGTTATCTTGGCCAGGATACTGAGTTGGTTGCGAGTTCCTTCTCCAATGGACTGCGATATATCTGAGCTCTATGCTATGACCTGTCCATCTTAGGTGACCTTACATGGTATAGCTCACAGCTTCATTGAAGAACACAAGGGAGTCTGGATGTTATTATGTCTTTTAATTAAACTAACAGGGTTCTCCTTTGATATAAAAGCACTGGTTGCTATATTTGTCATGGAGAAACATTTATTGCATGTAGTTATAGATACCACCAGAAACATGCATGGACACGGTCTAGATCTTTCCAAAAGACCAAAGGTCCCTGTAATGGATCTACTGGCACCCCAACCGGGTACCTCCGTTGATGGACGCGTCCTAGCTTGCGCCGAGGACTACAAGCACCTCACCGGACACCACAACCACCACAGACTCCACAACCGCCGTAGCTTAACTGGAGCCGCGCCGTCTTCCTTCCACCCTGTATGAATCTCCAGCATCCAGGATCATGTGGGGAAGACCTCTCCTCCAAGGAGAGTACATCAGGAACAAGGGTTCAGTAGTTACAGCTCAAGGGAGTATGCAAAAGCATAGCAATCCCCAGTATGATATAGCAATCCCCTCCAAGAACGCCCAGCCTGGTTTTTATTACAGTCAGGTAAACAGAACACACCCAGGGGAAGGTATAAACAACCAATAACACAATAGTAACACCCACAGTTTCTCTCCCCTCTACTTGAGAGATAATTGAGTTTATTACTGTATCTACTCAATTATCTCCCAGCTAAAACTTACACATTTTTATAGATTTTTATAACTTTATGATTTTACATAGTACATAAATAAATCTTACATTTTTATGAACAACATAAATTGTGGAACAACATATTAAAAAATGGCATGAATCACACCAGGGGTTCAAAAGTTAGTAAAAGTATCTTTTACCCATAACACACAGACATTTCACAGGCAATACACATCCCTCATAGTTGGCCACACAATACACATAGAGGGACAATAGGTGGGTCACACCTCCCTGAAGCTACCTGGCAACTTTGATACAATCAGACATGGATTAGATCATCCTTCTTTGTTCTTATGGCTGAGAATGAAAACACTTTATACAATAGACTTCCTTATCTTATGAGTCTCTGTAATAGGATTATCTATTATACCCAGGTCTGCAATAGTATGGGCTAATATTCTGCAGAGCATAAACCAACATACATATAGTATAATAGTAGGATCATATTTTAACCATAATAATCATAAAACAGGGTAAAACAGTGATGGGTTCCGTTACACACCTCCCCCGTCACCATAAGCCGGCATACACGGTCTGATCCCAACGGATCAGCCTGGGGATGTCCGGACAAAAGTATTTGTTGGTCAATTCTCTAGTTTGACAACCCATCAGCATTACTGCAATTCACATTTACTCACATTTCACATATCCCCAGATAGCTGGGATCTGAGCGCACAAAACCACCGAATAGCGCTCAGATCCTCTTCACACAGTTCAATTGCCATGTAGCTAAAGTCTTTCATTATATGAATGGGCTCCATGGCATAGCTATCTGTGGTATCATGGTTCACACAGAGCAAGTACCGAATGACCCCCCTGTATGTAAAGGGCCAGAATGAGTGACATACACTCTGGTATGGCCGAATACAGTGTTTAAAGGGCAATCTGTCCCAGGGCCATAGTCGCAGGGCAGGAGGCTGGCAAACAGTCCTCTCCAAGACAAAGTGGCGAAGGGCACTTCGGCACAGTCCCGTCCTCAAGGGATTTGCACCAAGACTGCAGGGATGATTTGATATAAAATCTGAACGTGTGAGCGGGTAGTAAGGGGAATATATTACATTTAAACGTATAAATATACAACATATACACCCACAGATCTGTCTTTTTATGTCAAAGTGTTCTATACCTTTTTATTGTAGATGGCATAGACTGAAAGGAACAAGTGTTTCATGTAAAACACACGGACAGAGGAGGAAACATCTAATTTCTACACTATAGACCACTCACTTTTTATACAAAACCCTTTATATCTGTATTTCAGCCCAAGTAACTCTAGAAAGCGCTCAGCGAACCTAAACACCTGAAACATCTGAACAGTATTTAGGGAGGGAGGGTGTAGGATGATGGGACGGCGATTGGTGGGATGGCTGGGTGGAGACGTTTTTTGTTGGTATTTGTCTGAGATGGGAGCAAGATGGAGCGGCCAGGGAGATAAACATAGGACAGGTTAAAGAACAATGTTATATGGTGACAAATTACTCCAGAGGCCCGTATATAGTAAAGGTGTGGGGGGGGGTCTGTGGTATGATATCATTATGTTGATCTTGAGAAGCCAAACCAAAATATTATACCCATGTTATCTGTCTATTTTGTCTAGCTGATTATACTACAATTAAGGAAAAGCTTGGTGTGTGGTGGCGGTGGGGGGGGGGTCATAGGTGTATATGTGTGCATGTGTATGTTTATGGGTGTATGTGTATGTTTGTGAATGAATACATTTGTGAGTGATTGTGCGTGTGTGTATGTGCGTGATTGATTTCCCATCCCTGACCTTTAGCTTTCTCCCTGACCTTTGGCTTTGTCCCTGACCTTTAGCTTTGTCCCTTTATCTGTCCGCCTCCTGCCTACTGAACCTGGTCTGTCTGGATCTCATTTACTGATCAGAGTCTGTGTTTGGTCCAGATCTACTAAGAGCCGCATTACAGTTTCGATTACACAACTACAATAAAATGGACATTGATTTAAAAAAAGTTTATTGATATAGTGAGAAGATACAAAGAGTGATCAGATATTGGGAGCAGAATTGGACTGAGAAGAAGTAGACGTTGCTTTGGTATGGTGGATGCTGCAGTGGGTAGATACCATAGGTATGACTTCATCATCCTGGATACTCAGAGCCCTGGGGTACACAGGTCCCCTCGCTGTTTCTGTCATAGCCGGATTTACAGTAACATTTCATTACACACACTGTCTGGCAGTTCTGTCCAGGGAGGGCATCTGGACAGGGAGACGCACACTCGACAAACACCTCGTTAGGTCCAGAGCATTGCGCTGTAAAAGAAATTAGAAAAATATCTCCTGTTATATTCACTCTCATCAGAGAACAAAAGGATCGGCCGCGGGGGTTACAGGTACATTTGGATAAAGGAGAAACAGAAATAATTTACTGTATTATATAGAAGTGCCAATATTTGGAGAAGTTGATCGGATCTGAGTGTCGAGGATAACAAACACTTGGCCATCACATATAACTAACTACTGCGGTATGAAGTGTATGGATACCAATACCGGATCCAGGTGAGGGTCCATTGGAAGGAATTATGTTTTCATTTTGTAACAATACAAATAACAATAACCTTCTTCTGTATTCCTATAGACAACCACCCGGTCTCACTACTGTGTTATGTTTCTACACTATAGGTCACT
Organism: Discoglossus pictus; assembly: GCA_027410445.1. Taxonomy (NCBI): domain Eukaryota; kingdom Metazoa; phylum Chordata; class Amphibia; order Anura; family Alytidae; genus Discoglossus; species Discoglossus pictus. Next base: position 239,628,814 of record CM050169.1, on the reverse strand, counting down.
CACTTTTCATACAAAACTTTGTATCTGTATTTCAGTCCACGATTGTAACTATAGAAAGTGATGAGCGAACCGAAACACCTCACACCCTCTGTACAGTATTTATAGAGTAAGGTGACCCTAAACATGGCAAAGAAGACAAGGAATAGAAACCCAACAATAGAGCTGAGCGGCGCCATCTGGTCATTATATGGGATTAATGCCGCGCTATCTACAGAAACTGTAATAATAATCATGGAACCCAACGCAATCCCAGCACAGGTCATACAGCTGTATCTGATCTCATTGGCTGAAACTGTTCTATTTGTTTTCTGTTTTTCTCGATGACAAATATAAAAATCAGTGTTTTATACTGTAAGAGAATATGTTCAGGTGCATTAAAATACATAATAACATTCAGATGAGATATAACTTTGTAATAATAAAAATCAGTTGAAAATAAAAAATATCCAGACCTGGATCGTCAATGATCAGTCCATCTGGAAATGCCAGGCACAGACCTACAGAAAACAGAGAGAATCTAATTAGTAGGGAAAAACACTTTAGATTTTTAGGAAAATGTGATATCTACGTCCTTACAGTCTATGCAGTCTTTACTTTACCTTTTATGTTATTTTTATGTTTATAATATTTGTCTTCATAGAAGCTATGGACTTCTGGACACAATATGAGTGAGGGGCTCTGCTTCTGAGAGATCTTAAGACCATGTTTGGGACAAAACAGTTGAGGGTCGAGGAACTTACAGAGCTTCATTGTGCCAGGACAAGCGAAATAAAGTGGAATATAAACGTAATACTGACAGCTTGTACATAGTGATGGGGGACTATGGACGTCGTATTTCAAATATTATAATGATTGGGAAGATAGCAGCAAAAACAGACAAGTCAGTAGGATTTCTACCCGGCCTAACCTAATAGTGGAACCTCCCCTGCCAGACATTGCTTCCTTGGCTTGGCTAATGCCATATGCAGGATGGCAAGGAGGTCCCTGGCCTTATTGCTCCAGGACATTGGATGCATGAAAAATGAGGGGATAAATGCAACCAGAACTGCAGGAGGAGGCCCCTCAAAAAAGATGAGGTGCTGCAATCTGGCACAACTAAAATAAACATGATACGTGGACGCTTCCTTGCCACAGAAGGGAGAGCAAATGAAATTAGCCAGGTCCTCTCTCATGCTCAGTGCATGTGGAGCAATCTCCAACTCCAGTCCCTGATGGGAACCAAAGAGAGAGAGCAGCAACAACGTGTTGTAGGTGAGGTCTGATAAGGATCTACAGACCGCCATTAGTAACTCTCCTTGCTGGCAATGCCTCTGCTAAGCTTCCTCCTGACCTTTCCTGCAGCTTTGTTGCATTTTTTCCTACCTTTAAATCAATAAATCATCAAAATAACCATTTGTCATATATTATATATTTTTTTGTTTTGGTATCATAAGTGTTTAATTTTACAGGAACCACACACCTGATTATCGTTTTAGTTTCATTAAATCATTACGTATTTAATGTACAGCTCCTGGAATGTCCATCCTGTCATATACATAGAGACAACTCTTCTCTTGGAGCCCACTAGTAACATCACTAATAAATATATGAAATAAAACATATCCCAGCACTGATCTCTGTGGCACTCAGCCAGTAACCATCCATTCCTCATAAACTATAACTGTGACCCCTTGGCAAGTGTCCTATAAATCGAACCCTACAATATACAGGGTAACAACTAGTATATTATGTGGGACAAGAGCAAATGTTAAGGATGAAAACATCTCAAAGACTATTCATCGTGGCTGATGTTTGAGGCGTTGGGTGTCACTTACCTAACCCAACGAGCAGAAGGATGGTGACTGTCTTCATCTTTCCTTCACTGGAACTGAAACACGACACAGTCTGTTAGTTACCAAATAATAAAAACACAGGAGAGGAACATTACACAGATCTGATAGAAAATCACACAGAAATATCATAAAAACATCTCCGCAGTAGAGCAGATAAAGATTATGTGTACAAGGAATGGACTCTGTGTGTGCACTGGATTCCCACCGTTATATACAGATAAAAAGGACATCCATGGGTGTGAACACAGATATAATTATGCAAATTAAATGTGTCAATTAATTTACTTCCTTCCAATGTTGTGTAATAACTCAAAGTATTTAGCAATAAGGGTGTGAGGTCCTGTATGCCCAGAGGTAAGGAAATAACACCTGCTGTTTACCAAGTTAATGGAGCTGATCCAACTTGATGAACCTTGATACAGATGTGCGGGTATTAATGGTGCAACATGTTTTATGCAAACAATGTTCTCATATGGCATCCACACTGACCCGGCACAGCATTAGTTAATTTACAGACAAATTGAGGACATTAAAATGATACAGATCCACATTACAGAAGACCTTCAAGACTGAAAGTGCTACATTCAGAAGGTAAACACACCACCAAACTACTACAATATAGTGAGGTAAAGCCTTGCCCATAAAAAGCTAAATATTAATGTGCAAAATAATGGCTGATCACATCAGATGTAAAGTTCTGTATGTTGTGTACTAAGTCACAACAAGACCATAGATAGTAAGTATTAGATAACCTCTAGTGACCATGTTCCCCTTCTGGATCACTACCTTGTCATGGTGAAGGTGATTGTGTACCTCAATGAAACTGTGAGCTACCCAGGAAATGCAGGTTATAGCAGAGTGGTCAGAAAAATTGTGGTCCACTGGCAACCCACTCCAGTATCTTTGCCAATAAAGCCTTATGACTAGGCACAACACAGATATAACGATGTGCCTGGCGTGCTGCAATCCATGGGGTCATGGGGAGTCGGACATGAATAAATGACTGAACAACAACAACAGTGACAATATTAAGGACCACCATGGACAGATCAGCTTTAAACATAAGAGTACATTTCAACATGGAAAAGACATTCAATGAAATTATGTTATTAACTTTCTCATACACTAACCACATAAATACTTGGAGAACATGTTCTCACTCCTACAAAGATACTATATGTAGTTAATCTGCAGGATAATACACAGATTGAAGCCCCTAACTGATATATGTATGTGCACATGGACATGTATGGAGCTATAGGTGCAGGATAACACACAGGGTACCTCCACTCACTGATACTGTATGTAGATATCTGATAGATCTTGTTAAGAGGATGGACCAGCTGGACTGGCCATTGAATTGATTCTACTGGTTAGGTCCTCTTCCTCTGTGGGTTTCTGTGTATTGGTATTAGGGATTCCCATTCCTCTGAGCTCAAAACAGCACTTAGTCACATGCAGCAAGCTAAAATGCGCTTTACAACTGCCACTGTTGCCATGGTAACCCACAGCTCATCAGCAATTAAACTCAAGATTCCCTCTCATAAAAGCTGTCGTCACAATCACTGGAGTTCTGAGGTGTCCAATTGCCTAGAAAGGCCATCAGTGTTCTGGTAAGCTCTACCCTGCCTTTATCGGATAGTAAAGTTATGAGTCTGCAGGGCTATGCTCTATCTCAACATGCAACCATTGTCTTTGGCCACCCTATTCAGCACAATGGGTTGTGGTCTGTGATGACCACAAACTCTCACCCAAAAAAGGTAAGCACTCCGTCTCAAGAGCCACATACTTGATTCCTCTACATCAACAGCTAGCGGCTCAGATATGCATTGAAGTGCTCCCCACCCTGGACATCCACAAGACTCAACAGTCACATTGCCATAAAAGGAGACATCGATCTGGTCCATGAAAGGACAAGAGTAATCTGGGGCAACTAACACATGGTAGGACGTTAGGGTGGTCTTCAGGTCCTGAAAAGCTTTCTCACATTCGGGGGTCCACTGTATCAGCTGAGGCATCTTCTTTTTGGTGAAGTCATCAATACTACTAGTTTATTCTGTCAGTGGTGAATAAACTGTCAGTAATGCTTTCTTCTTCCTCAATCAGCTGTTGGGACATTAAAGTGGAATTCTTCATCCCAGAAGGCATAACTGTAAACTAGTATAGCCCAAATGGGATGGTGAATGCCAACTTCTCTCTAGCCGTTCAAGCAAGTGGGATCTACCAGTAGTCCTTAGACAAGAACAGAGTGGCCTGTATATTGCCCATCCTAGCCTATCTAGCTGTTCATCTACTCTATGCATAGGGTATGCACCAGTAATTGGTGGTCCCATTATCCTTAGGAACCAACATCATGGGGATGCCCAAGGTCTATAGGATCACTCAATGACCCCTAGCTCTAACATCTCTCCCAGTTCCATCCTTATATTCATCTTTACAGTCTCACAGACTCTATAAGATGGCAGCTTAAGTGGGGGTGTCAGGGTTAAGGACCTCGTGGACTAGTAGGTCAGTTCAACCAGATCGGTCAAGAACAAGCCTAGGTGGTGACTTTTCAAGTTGCTATCACTGGTAGGTCGAAAAGGGAAACAGGGGATGAGTCAGAAGGGTCAAGCATGTCTGATAATACCCCATCCTCAGAATACCCCCCTTGTGCTAGGCTTATGGCCATTACTTGGGGATTCTGACTCTGGTATGGCTTAAGCATATTCACACAGATCACCTTCTGAATCTGCTGTTGCTTATCCAGGGCTAGTTTCTGGATGATTTGTTAGGGACCCTCCTAACTCTCCTGGAGCTTGTTCTGGGGATTTAGCACAACATTATTACCAGCTTTCTGATTATACCAGCACTTCTGCTTGCCTTTGGCTGTAAGCAAATGCTCCTTGGCTAGCCGAGTCAGTGTCTTCAGTCTAACTCTGAGCCACAGTACATAAGGCGCTGCCAGGAATTTCTCCCCTGAATGGTCCCCATCCCAGAACTCTTGTAACAGGCCCAATGGCCCTCTGACTCTCCGTCCATATAAGAGTTTAAAGAGTGAAAATCATTGCCTAAAGAGGGACCTCTCTTTAGACAAAGGGCAGGTAGGGAAGCAACTTTTCCCCATCCTTCTCCTGGTCCACAAAGGCTCCAATCATATCCTTCAGGGTGCCATTGAATCATTCACATAAGCCATTGATCTGGGGAAGATAGGGGGTTTAACTACAAGAACTGTGGGAGTCCTGACCAGACACAATTTCACTCATAAACCCAAACCGGACCAAATTAGCTACAAAGGCATCAGCCACGATTACTACTATAACATAGTTAAGAGCTACTTTAGTTATCTAGTGGCATAATCCACCACAGTGAGGATGTATCTTCAGTCTTCTTATTCAGTGGCCTAACTATAACACTCTCTAAACTAGAATCCTTCTTTACCTCCTGCTTGAACTCAGTGAGGTCTGCCTATGGCACTAACCTTTCTCCACTTGGCATTTGGCTTACAACAGGTTGGGCTGGATCTGGCTCCTCTTGTGTCTCCCTGACGGTGGCCTATTTGGCTTGACTTCTCATCACGATGACCAATAAACAACACTGCATGGGCTCCAAATCATTCCCCAACAATACATCCGCTGGAAACCCTGTCATGAATTCCACCTCTTCCATGCCATTGACCTAGTCAATATGAACCTGGGCTAAGGGGATGGATAGCTGGTGGCCCCCAGCTTCCACAATGTCCACACACATCAGTTCTGAAAAGTGTCATCAGGTATGTTTCCTGTAAATCAGGATCCCTCTAGAAAAGAGGAAACCTGTATCCTTGCAAAATGTTGTAACCATGACTTATTTTGTCCACACTGTTTATTTGATCATTGTATCAGTAATGCAATGATTTAAATCAATGTACATTTTATATTGTAATTGCTACAATATGTACAGAGAATATAATCATTTTACACTCAAAACAACCAAATATTTGTGGTGTAAGTGGTGCGGAGATACCAGACTACATCGTGTGAAATGATTGGATAGTGAACCTCACTAATTCAAAAAGCTATTACCCATCCACCAGCATGTTATTATATTCAGCAGTGCTTGCTGTCCCATTGCAATAAGTATAAATACTACTATAATGTCTTATATATTGCCAATGTTAAATGATATTTGTGTATTGCTATTTACTGCTACATCTACTTCCCTCTTTCCTTTCTAGCCCATACCTGGTTCTGATCCAAGTGTTTGGGGAACAAAGGGTAACAATTATAGTGTTTTATTCGGCACACAAGTTAGTCCAAAACATTTGTAGATAGAGGAACGGTAAATGTGTCTTCACCCAAATGAGAAACCCATCTACTCACACTCCATGGAGTATCATTTACTAGTCCATAGCCCAGGGCTAATCCTCCTAAGCTTTTCCAAGAAAGTGCCTCCTATATAGTAATCTGTTGTGAGAAATGGGTTAAAGTTTCATGCTAAAGGGTAAGGGTTCAAGATAACACATATAATGATCTAGTGAACACTGTAGGTCACCGAGTCCAGAGAGCTCTTACATAGCTTGCTCATGGACAACCCATTCCATCACACCTCAGAATAGTCCTTCAACCACATTGTATCTAAACCTGGATGACATTTTCAATTTGATGATAATTAAGTTTGGGCATATAGCTCTACAACAGTGGTAAAGCTACTGCTGGTCCAGCAGGTGCAAAGCACCAGGGCCCACAATAAGATATGCTACTGACAGTAAATGAGGAATCTTAACATATTAAATGAGGATGTCAAAATTATTTTATTGACAGGTGATCTGATCACCAAAGGTGTAATCTGATCACCCATATGGGTTGTTTTGGCTTTGTTATTGGAAAGAAAAGTTGTAAAAGGGCCCAAACTGCTTGGTACTAGGGACCCTCACTCACTACATTTACCAATGCTCTATGAGGTTCACTATTAGACCTCTGAACCCTTGTGTAGCCATGATGCAAGTCTTATAGAGTTGCCTCATATTCTACAACATGGTCTGATTCATAGTGACCCATCTCATTCATTAACATTGTAACGTCAGAGTAAATTCATTTGCATAGACACTGGTAATTAATTACGGACATTGGGCATACATCTAGTATGTAATTAGAAATTGTACAACCTTATGATGATGGTTACAATCATTATTACGGCACGGGTCACAAGACCTATAAATGAGTCAGTCTAGCAATGTATGATACAATATAGGGTGTGTTGAGAACAAAAGCAACAGGACTAAATTATACATTGTAGTGGATTAGATTGCAAGTTCCAAGGCCAACATATTCTGAAATTAAATCTACTTGTTATATATTAATAGAAGTAATTTAAATAGGTTCAAGATTTTTAATTAAAACCTTTTATTGAGGTTGTTGTCATATTAGAGTTACAAACTCTGCTATTTAATAATGTCATTTGCATTTTTTTATGAGGGATTCAATTCGACGTGGATACACCTTTTGGGTAATGCTCTCTACATGTATGTGCACATGTATATAGACACTGATACTCAATACCACTCAGGATATCTCCACTCACTGATACATGTTTGTGCACCTAGATACTGTATATAGTCATAGATACTCAATAGCACTTAGGATATCTCCACTCACTGATACATGTATGTGCACCTAGATACTGTATATAGACACAAATGCTCAGTAACATTTAGTAATACATTTATGTGTACATATAGAGTGCCTTGCAAAAGTATTCACCCCCCTTGGCTTTTTACCTATTTTGTTACATTACAGCCTTAAGTTCAATGTTTTCTTAATCTGAATTTTATGTGATGGATCAGAACACAATAGTCTAAGTTGGTGAAGTGAAATGAGAAAAATATACACATAAAACTATTTTTTTAGAAATAGGAAAGAGAAAATTGGCATGTGCATATGTATTCACCCCCTTTGTTATGAAGCCAATAAAAAGCTCTGGTGCAACTAATTACCCCCTTGGCATTTTTTGTGTTTTGCTGCCTCACAACCTGGAATTAACATGGATTGTTTGAGGATTTGCATCATTTCATTTACAGAACATGCCCACAACTTTGAAGATGCTTTTTTTTTATTATTGTGAAGCAAACAACAAATAGGGCAAAATAACAGAAAAAGTCAATGTTCATAACTATTCACCCCCTAAAGTCAATACTTTTTAGAGCCACCTTTTGCGGCAATCACAGCTTCAAGTCACTTTGGATAAGTCTCTATAAGCTTGCCACATCTTACCACTGGGATTTTTGCCCATTCCTCCTTGCAAACTGCTCCAGCTCCTTCAAGTTGGATGGTTTGCACTTGTGAGCCTCAATCTTTAAGTCTGACCACAGATTTTCTATTGGCTTGAGGTCTGGGCTGTGACTCGGCCGTTCCAACACATTTACATGTTTCCCCTTAAACCCCCCAAGTGTTGCTTTAGCAGTGTGTTTGGGGTCATTGTCCTGCTGGAAGGTGACCCTCCGTCCTATCCTCAAATCACACACTGAGTGGTACAGGTTTTGCTCAAGAATATCCCTTTGATGGCCGAAAAGTTCAATTTTAGTCTCATCAGACCAGAACCTTCCTCCATCCATTTTGGGAGTCTCCCACGTGCCTTTTCGTAAATTCAAAACGTGCCATTTTGTTTTTTGCTGAAAGTAATGGCTTTCTTCTGGCCACGCTGCCATAAAGCCCAACTCTATGGAGCGTACGGCTTATTGTCGTCCTATGTACATTTACTCCAGTTTCTGCTGTGGATCTCTGCAGCTCCTCCAGGGTTACCTTAGGTCTCTGTGCTGCCTCTCTGATTAATGCCCTCCTTGCCCGGTCCGTGAGTTTTGGTGGGCGGCCGTCTCTTGGCAGGTTTGCTGTTTTGCCATGTTCTTTCCATTTGGTTATGATAGATTTGATGGTGCTCCTGGGGATCATCAAATATTTGGATATTTTTTTATAACCTAAACCTGACTTGTACTTCTCAACAACATTGTCCCTTACTTGTTCAGAGAGTTCCTTGGTCTTCATGGCAGTGTTTGGTAGTGGTGTCTCTTGATTGAGCCTGTGGGGCCTTTAAAAAAAGGTGTGTATATGTAATGACAGAGCATGTGACACTTAGATTGCACACAGGTGGACATCATTTCACTAATTATGTGACTTCTGAAGGTAATTGGTTGCACCAGAGCTTTTTATGGGCTTCATAACAAAGGGGTTGAATACATACGCACATGCCAATTTTCTGTTTTCTATTTCTAAAAAATAGTTTTATGTATATATTTTTCTTATTTCACTTTACCAGCTTAGACTATTGTGTTCTGATCCATCACATGAAATTCAGATTAACAAAACATTTAACTTAAGGCTGTAATGTAACAAAATAGGTAAAACGTCAAGGGGGTGAATACTTTTGCAAGGCACAGTAAATCAATACTTGTTCCATGCAAACTTTTATATAACACATAATTATCTAATTTAGAGCTGTAACAAAAGTACTAAATCTACCTCATAAACTATCTTCAGGAAGTTTACCTCTTATCTGGCATAAAATGGTCACATCATAATGTATACTAATTACAGTTCCATGGAGTGATAAAAAAATGAAATCTTACTATATTGCAATAAACTTTCAAGGGCACGATCACACATTAAGCAAATAACACCTTTTAATAAAACAATATTTTATTTATTTTTTGCAAGTGAATTTTACTTCTTAAATGTAAAGGCTGATAATTTGCAGAGTGCACTAATTGTGTCCAGGTGAGTAGGCAGAAGTTAATATAAACAGGAGAAGGGGCGAACTTGTGAGCTTGCGAACACTTCTAGTAAAAGTGCAGTTCTAGTAAAAGTGTAGGAGTTTAAATAAAAGGAGGAAGTTCAAAGAAAACGGGGAAAGGGGGGAGCAAATTTATAAAAAATGAAGAAAAAAAAATATTATTTTTTACTATTGTTTATTTATTTTTCCAACCAAAATTTTTTGTAGACAATTATTATGAGTCAGTGATAGGATTTTTGTGTGGTTGGGTTCGATCGTACCGCAACCCGTGTTAGCCTTAGCGCTCAAGAGATCCTATCTGCGTAATGATGACCTCAATAGAAAGACTATAATAACACAAGTTCTCAATATATAAGAAGGGCTTTCGTGTATGTTGGTCTGATGTGCAGCTATTCCCGAAAGCACTGTTCACACCGGTGCTTTATGGATACATAAAAGAGTTTTGTTAAGCGAATAAAAATATATATATGTATACACATACATATATATATGAGCACCAACACCTAAATATGTATAGGTTTGTGTGTATATTTAGGTGTTGGTGCTCATATATATATGTATGTGTATTGTACTTGCTTATCCCCACTACATCTAGCATATCATTAAAATACTCTACGTGTGTGCTTAAACGGTCCCGGGTGTGTGTGTGTGTATATATGTTTATGTGTGTATGTGTGTGTGTGTGTATGTGTATATATATATATATATGTGTGTTTATATATGTGTACATATGTGTGTGTATATATATGTATATATGTGTGTGTGTATATGTATGTGCGGGCTTGTTTGTGAGTACACACATTTGCATATTTATGTCATTTTACAAACATCAGGGCGGGTATTTTTATTCGCTTAACAATATGGGTGTTGCTTTTATTATTTATTTTTTATATTTCATACCTTTATATTTTATGCCTCAAAAGGGAATATTTTTCTATATCGGTTTTCCCACCCCTGTATATATTTTATGCATAGACATTTATACTTTTTACTTTATATGTATCTATAAATGCATTTTTTCCGTCAAATGTAGCCATAGTCGGATTACCGCAGTACAAAGCAATTATGCCCAATCACGTCAATATACCCCTGTAGGATGATTTCATACATCCTTCCTCTAGACATACTGAAGTACTTCACCATTCTTCAAGGGCCATAATTTATTAGTACAAATGTATATAATCCTGTACCCACCACCGATCCATCCCTATCCAATATATTGTACTGTTACAAATGTATTGTTTTTTTATAAATTTGTACACTAAGGACCATGTATACTTATGCATACTCCTATCAATCTCCTCCTGTAGGAATGTATTTGTCACTGAGGAAGCTGCAGATCACGGCAGCGAAACGCGTCTGACACTTGTTTTACTATCTATTGATTTTACGATTTTTATCACTGGATTTCTGTACCAGAATCAAACCGGAATTTTTACCAAATAAATATATTTTTATCCATGAAAATGGTCTGAAGTACTTTGGGGAACCCCGACACGCACACTCAAAGTACACAGCATCAGACTAAATAATATTACCGCCCCACATGGACTCAAGTACCATGGAGTAACACCAACATATACGGCATATACTTAAACAGAGAACATCAGCCGGAAACTTTGTGTTAAATACACTTATGATTGTGCGCTTTACAGACATTCCCACAACAAAACTCAATTATTATGAGTCAGTCCCGTGGCAACCTTCCTCATTGTACATCCTGTCATATGTAAGCACTACTGGAACAGATGATCCAGGGTCCATACCTCTGTGACATGTGTAAGCATGATGCCTTTCTGGAATCTCAAATTGGAGAACTGGAGAGGAGAATTGCAGCACTTAGTGATATTACTGCACTGGAAAGGGGTTTGGTGCTCACTGAGCACAGTTTAGCTAGGCCTAGCATGGAGGGTTGAGCTGGGGCTAGTGAGGATGTCCAGGGAGGTAGCTGGGTTACAGTTATAGGAGGAAGCAGAGGAAACAGGAGGAGGCAGGCCAATACTGATTTGGCAAACACCAACAGATTTTCCAGATTGAGTGAAACTGTTGGGGATGTCCATTCAGAAAGAGCAATGCCAGATAGAGCTGTTCCCTCTAAGAGCCGGGAGAACAGTTTTACTGGAGGAGTGGGAGGGCAGAATAGGCAGAGGAACAGAGAGCTTTTGGTGGTTGGGGACTCTATTATTAGGAAGGTAGACAGGGCAATTTGTCACCCAGATCCCAGCAATCGAACAGTTTGCTGTCTCCCGGGTGCTCGGGTTCGGCATGTTGTGGATCGGGTAGACAAATTATTGAGAGGGGCTGGAAATGAACTGACGGTCTTTGTACATATTGGTACCAATGACAAAGTTAGTAAAAGATGGCGTGTCCTAAAAAATGATTTTAGAGAACTAGGGAATAAGCTTAAAGCAAGGACCTCCAAGGTAGTGTTTTATGAGATGCTACCAGTGTCAGTGCTAGCCCATGGAGTCAGAAGGAGCTTACGGAGGTTAATGCATGACTAAATATGTTTTTAGAGCACTGGGTTGACTTCTCACTTGGGTACAATCTCTAGAGGAGGGATGGATAACATATTTACTAATGACATAGAAGTAGGACTCGAAAGTAGTGTCTCCATTTTTGCTGATGAAACTAAGTTGTGCAATAGAATCAGATAATGATGTACTTTCCATACAAAGGGATTTGCATAAATTAGAGAAATGGGCGGCTAAATGGCAGATGAGATTTAATACAAATAAATGCAAGGTTATGCATTTGGGAAGGAAAAATAGCCATGCAATTTATAATCTTAATGGAACAAATCTAGGTGTATCAGATATTGAAAGGGATTTGGGATCTTGTTGACAACCACCCAGGTAACAGTGCTCAAAGCCAAGCAGCATCTGCAAAGACAAATAAAATATTAGCATGTATTAAGAAGGGTATAGAAGCCAGGGAAGAAGATATAATTCTGCCACTATACAAATCTCTAGTACGCCCTCATTTGGAATATGGAGGACAATTTTGGGCACCACTTCATAAAAAGGACATTTTTGAACTGGAAAAGGTACAGAGAAGGGCAACAAAACTAATAAAGGGAATGGAGGGGCTAAGTTACGAAGAAAGACTAACCAAATTAAACTTATTTTCTCTAGAAAAAAAGGTGTCTAAGAGGGGATATGATTACCTTATATAAATAAATTCAGGGTCAGTATAAAGATTTGTCAAGGGAGCTTTTTGTGCCAAGAGGTTTTCAACTGACAAGAGAACATCCCTTGAGGTTAGAAGTAAAAAGTTCCACCTTAAAGAAATAAAAGGGTTCTTCAAAGTAAGGGTGGTTAATCTGTGGAATTCTCTACCAGAGGAGGTGGTGACAGCGGATTCGATAGATAACTTTTATTTATTTCTAATTAAAAAGGGAATTCAGGACTATTCTGGATAATTAGAGAGTATTGATCCAGGGAGGAATCAGATCGCCAGTATCTGGGGTCAAGAAGGAATTATTTTTTTTTCCTTTGAGACGATTGGCAAAGTTTCACTTGTTTTTTTTTTCTGTTTGCCTTCCTCTGGATCAACTAATTATTAATAAAAAAAAAAAAAATAATTGTTGAATAATAATTAATTAACAATTAATTAACAATTAATTCATAACTAATCCGCATATTGCAGATCAGAGGAGATTTTAAAAGGTTGAACTTGATGGACTGAAAGTCTTTTTTCAACCTCAATTACTGTGTAACTATGTAATATTATCCCAAAAGTGAAAAAATGTCATGTTTTAAACAGTTCCACCTTCAATTAGATAATAATCTTGCAATCATGACTGTATTCTTTTTCAAAATAAAAAATACATTTATAGCACACTCTGTGTGTGTATAATTGTGTATGTGAAACCAGGTTCCTTGAGACCTGTGTTGTGGGGGATGGGACAGGAATAAACATAATCTTAATCCCTTGCTAATAGGAATGACCAGAAGCACAAAAACTTCCACATGCATAAAATTAAATATGGTGGCAACTTTCGACCATCAGCGGTGATGCAAAGCATCACAGTAACACACTTCTTCTTGTAACCATTGCTTATAATTGTTTACTGTTTCAGCACCTTTAGCATTGGTGGTGTCATTTTGAGGCATATATAAGCTATAGTGAACTTATCAGATATACAGATGTAATTTAAGCGGTCTTTAGACATGACAATTACCCCCTCAGGGCATCTTATATCTTTACCTTTGAAAAAGCTGCATATCAGAGCTGCGAAACTGCCTTCAGGACTTGTAAGATGCTGGAGGGGCTTTTTTTACTTAATTTTCGTGTGTTTAGCCTAATATATTTTTTATTTTAATGACCTTTTGATGGTATGTACCACAGTTTATACAGTCAGTAAGGGGTATGACCGTTTAGTTAATTTATTGATTTTAATTGTTTTTAACATATATTTCCCCTTATTTAATTAACCAGGGTTTTATTTTTATATCAATCTCTTTTGACAATTTAGATTTAATTAAACTCTGTTTATTGAGAAATAACCCTCTGTTTTAGAGATATATACTGTAGGATTTTGTTGGCACAACATTTTATTTTTTGTTTGTCTTTTTTCAAATTTCTTTACTTGGTGTTTTTATTAATAGATAATCAGGTAAGATTTCGGGTATGTCACATTAGGTGACAGCCTTCCAGGAGGTCACCTTTGAGAGCATTGGGTCACTTTTTTTTGTGTTTTTTTTTTTTGTTACTTCTTCAATTCTAAAGATGTTTGAATTAGTATGGACATATACATGTTATACATATCTATTGTATTATTTTTTAGCAACTATAAATATTTATTTTCTGATTTATTGATCATTAATAAAGAATCATCTTTCTGTAAATAGTCTTATTGTGTGTTAATACTTCTTATACCAATACCCCATAACAAGAATTAACTGCAAGTTAGGCTTCAATTTGTTTTACACTAATCTTCACAAAAGTTGCATTTGCTAATATGTAACATTTTTATGGGACAAAAATAATAAAAGTTAAGTTTCAAGATAAAGTTCAAGATGAAGATCAAGATAAAGATTTGTATTCATTCATCAAAAAAGGACATGAGGGAAGTCGTAAGTAACTTAACCTAGTGCGGGAGCGTTTGCAGCCTGGCAACACTGAGTGCGTAGAGTGGAGACGTAGTTTATGCATCTATGCCAGAGGTACAGTAGAGATCATCCCAGGAGGAAGCCCAGTAACAGAGGCGTAGGAACTGGGGGGATAGGGCGATAAAATGAATAGGGGACACAAAAAAATCAGCAGAATTAAACATAATCACACATTACCAGACCTGGTCACTAGAGGGCATGTCTTCCCTATGAATGCTTTAACCCATAATTTATATATATATATATATATATATATATTATTATTATTATTATTTTTCTTATTATATTGAGAGGGCAGGGGCAATAAGAATTTAAAAAAAGAAATACAAATAAAAAGTTTTTGAGGGTCACTGCAGCAATGCACCCCCCCCTCCTTCCCCCCTGGAGCAGGGCCCCAGTGAATTGCACTGGGTGCACCGGGTGCACAAGCGGTACATCCGCCCCTGCTTCCTGTCCTAGGAGTAGAGTTGAATTATCCCCCCCAGATTTTGGGGGGCTCCTACGCCCTTGCCGAGAAAGCTTAGATAACGCAGCACACTTTGAAATCAGCACGGTGAGCATTATTGCATTGAGCCTGGAGTGCTGAGGCTGAGAGAAGCAGCACGAGACACGCTCCGGGATGGAAAGTTACAACAATGTCAGGAATAAACAATCTGGACCCCTGCAGCAAGGGGTTGATGTGGGGACACTGCAGGAGTCCTGATCGGGACCCCCGCAGCATGGGGTTAATGTGGGGACCCCAGTGGGGGTCTCGATAGGGACCCCTCCATCATGTGGGTTCGATTTGGAAGCAGTGGGGAAGATACGGAAGGGCTTTGCAAGGCCTTGCGATACTTCCTTGGTACCAGCAAGCTGGAGTTGGCTTTTTGCCATTTACAGGCTTGGCGGAAGGGGTAATCGGAGCAATTGAATAGCAAAGTTGCGATTTTAGCGCTCAGGACTCGTGCGGCCATGAAAGATCAGAAGCTTTGAGGGAAGTAACTTTCGATTAGCAAAATCGCAATGGAAAGTGGCGTGCAGCAAGTAACCCAATCGGGTTGAATAGCAAAGTAACTTGCTCTCTCCCCTTGCGGGCCCGGATCTCAAAAAAACTGCAATTGAGTGAGGCCCTTAGTTTATATGAATTCATGGTAATACTTAAGTATTTTAATATTTCCAATTACCAAAAGTGTTTGTTTACATAGTTGGAGATAATAATAATGATAATAATAGTTGTGATAATACTAAGAATAATAAATAAAAATAAAATAATAAATGAATAAGTAAATAAATAAATAAATGAAAAATAATAAATAGATAAATACATCGATGGAAGCCTCTCCTCTGTCAATTGTTGGTGTATAATGAGTACAACATTGATTATATGCGAATGGAAAAGGAGTAGGGAATAGTATGCTGACAACTTTTAATCCAGAGTGATTTACCACCAAAAAAGAAAACCCAGTGAGATTTTTGACCAAATACAATTCAGCGGCTCAAGCCATACAAATTAGCCTGACCAAACTTTGGCCTATACTCAAAAGTGATGAATTTCTGAAACCCATAGTCACTTTCAAGAAAAACACCAATCTTAAGAACATAATTTCTCCAAGTGAACTAAGGTGTGAAAAAGGAACTAAGTGCATATCCATTTGCAACAAGAAAATAACAGGGACTTATAGATGTGGGACAAAAAGATGTCTGACATGTAAACATTTGAAGAAGACAGACAGAAATAGAATCAGATCCACACATCGGAATAAAGAGTATAATTGTAACATCGATCACGTAGTCTATGTAATCTCGTGTTTTTGTGGAAAACAGCATGTGGGTTGCACAAAGAGATCCTTGAAAGTAAGGTTTCGAGAACACCTATATAACACTTCCAAAGGAGTTCTAACCAATGGTTTCTCTGCAGACATGCCCAAAAAACACAACAGAATTACTAAAGGAATCACCATCCAGGCAGTGGAAAACGTGAAACAGAAGATAAGGTGGGGGGGGGGGGGACAAAATCCTTACTCTAAGACAAGCTAAAACAAAATGCATCCACCTACTGGGGACCTTGGAACCCGAAGGCCTTAATCGGGACATTGATTTAGCTGCCTTCCTGGAATCATAGGTGAACTACCTCTATACAATATACAAAATGTGGAAATGGCGATATGGTATAGAACATTGAATAATTACTTACCATCCATTGGGGAAACGTGATCTGTCTAGGTGTATCGGTGTGGACATACCATTTTTCATATATTTTTTTATATATATGTTTTATATATTTTTCAGATATTTCTCATATATAGCTTGTACTCTTTTAAATTATTTTTCACATTTCCTTAAATTGATATACTTATTTCATGCATCATAGTGGTTACAGTCACATGACGATGCATTCAATGGGATATATTAGTTTATTTGTGTCTTTACTCCCCCTATGTATTGTCTTACTTTAACATAAAATTAGAAGTTATTTCAAAGGCGACAGTTTACTATCCCTACCTGACCATTGGGGAGCAGGCCATCATACTACTCCGTACTCCTTTTCCATTCGGATATAATCAATGTTGTCCTAATTATACACCAACCATTGAAAGAGGAGAGGCTTTCATCAATTTATTTTTCTTTTTATTATTCATCGTTTATTTATTTATTTATTCATTTATTATTTTATTTTTATTTATTTTTCTTAGTATCATCACAACTATTATTATCATTATTATTATTGTCAGTATTATCTCCAACTATGTAATCTTACACTTTTGGGCACTGAAAATATCACCTTAAATTCATATAAACTAAGTGGATCCCACGCCTCATGAGCCTAAGATGTAAATCATTGATTTATTTATTCATCCATTTATTTTCGCAGCCACCAAGAGGCCCTATCACCAACAAATGGTATCTCTTTCCCAAAGGTCCCTTCTTCCAGTGGTTTGCACACAGTTTGCAGAGATGATTTGCTACAAAATCAAAGAGTGTGAGTGGGTAGTAAGGGGGGTATATTAAATTTAAATGTATAAATATATAAGCTGCTACAGACCTGTCTTTTTATGCAAAGTGCTCTTTACTTTTTAATAGTAGATGGCATAGACTTAAAGAAACAAGCGTGACCTTTTAGTACTGGGGTTCATGTGAAATATACCCACAGTGGAGGAAACGACAACTCCCACCGCACTAACGGGATATGTTTCTACACGATAGACCACTCACTTGTTATATAACAAAACCCTCTGAACAGTATTTCTAGAGGGAGGGTGTAGGATGATGGGACGGACAAGATTGGAGCAAGATGGAGCCGCCGGGGAGATAAACACAGTGGGATAGGTTAAAGAACAGCTTTAATAGCTACAAATGACTCCAGTGGCCCTTATATAGTAGAGGGCGGGGGCTCTGTGAAATAGTATTCCCATGTTACCTGTTTATTTTGTCTATCTAAAGACAATAAGCCTTAAGCATATTCCAAGACATTAGCAGATTACACTGCCCCTCATATGTTCAAGGAAGGAAAAGATCATTGTGTGTGTCGTGGGTAAAGTTCATACAGGTATATGTGTATGTTTGTATATTGTTACAGGTATATGTGTATGTATATTGTTACGGGTATATGTGTATGTATATTGTTACGGGTATATGTGTATGTTTGTATATTGTTGCGCGTATATGTGTATGTTTGTATATTGTTAAAGGTATATGTGTATGTTTGTATATTGTTGCGCGTATATGTGTATGTTTGTATATTGTTACGGGTATATGTGTATGTTTGTATATTGTTACGGGTATATGTGTATGTTTGTATATTGTTACGGGTATATGTGTATGTTTGTATATTGTTACAGGTATATGTGTATGTTTGTATATTGTTACAGGTATATTTGTATCTTTGTTTTGTTACAGGTATATGTGTATGTTTGTATATTGTTACAGGTATATGTGTATGTTTGTATATTGTTACAGGTATATGTGTATGTTTGTATATTGTTACAGGTATATGTGTATGTTTGTATATTTTTACAGGTATATTATGTATGTATATTGTTACAGGTATATGTGTATGTTTGTATATTGTTACGGGTATATGTGTATGTTTGTATATTGTTACGCATATATGTGTATGTATGTATATTGTTACAGGTATATGTGTATGTTTGTATATTGTTACGAGTTTATGTGTATGTTTGTATATTGTTTGGGTATATGTGTATGTTTGTATATTGTTACGGGTATATGTGTATGTTTGTATAATGCTACAGGCATATGTGTATGTTTGTATATTGTTACAGGTATATTTGTATGTTTGTTTTGTTACAGGTATATTTGTATGTTTGTATATTGCTACAGGTATATGTGTATGTATATTGTTACAGGTATATGTGTATGTTTGTATATTGTTATGGGTATATGTGTATGTTTGTATATTGTTACAGGTATATGTGTATGTTTGTATATTGTTACGGGTATATGTGTATGTTTGTATATTGTTACGGGTATATGTGTATGTTTGTATATTGTTATGGGTATATGTGTATGTTTGTATATTGTTACAGGTATATGTGTATGTTTGTATATTGTTACGGGTATATGTGTATGTTTGTATATTGTTACGGGTATATGTGTATGTTTGTATATTGTTACAGGTATATGTGTATGTTTGTATATTGTTACGGGTATATGTGTATGTTTGTATATTGTTACAGGTATATGTGTATGTTTGTATATTGTTATGGGTATATGTGTATGTTTGTATATTGTTACGGGTATATGTGTATGTTTGCATATTGTTACGGGTATATGTGTTTGTTTGTATATTGTTACGGGTATATGTGTATGTTTGTATATAGTTATAGGTATATGTGTATGTATATTGTTACAGGTATATGTGTATGTTTGTATATTGTTACAGGTATATATGTATGTTTGTATATTGTTACGGGTATATGTGTATGTTTGTATATTGTTACAGGCATATGTGTATGTATATTGTTACAGGTATATGTGTATGTTTGTATATTGCTACAGGTATATGTGTATGTTTGTATATTGTTACTGGTATATGTGTATGTTTGTATATTGTTACGGGTATATGTGTATGTTTGTATATTGTTATAGGTATATGTGTATGTTTTTATATTGTTACGGGTATATGTGTATGTTTGTATATTGTTACGGGTATATGTGTATGTTTGTATATTGCTACAGGTATATGTGTATGTTTGTATATTGTTACTGGTATATGTGTATGTTTGTATATTGTTACGGGTATATGTGTATGTTTGTATATTGTTACAGGCATATGTGCATGTATATTGTTACAGGTATATGTGTATGTTTGTATATTGTTACGGGTATCTGTGTATGTTTGTATATTGTTTCGGGTATATGTGTATGTTTGTATATTGCTACAGGTATATGTGTATGTTTGTATATTGCTACAGGTATATGTGTATGTTTGTATATTGCTACAGGTATATGTGTATGTTTGTATATTGTTACGGGTATATGTGTATGTTTGTATATTGTTACGGGTATATGTGTATGTTTGTATATTGTTATAGGTATATGTGTATGTTTGTATATTGTTACGGGTATATGTGTATGTTTGTATATTGCTACAGGTATATGTGTATGTTTGTATATTGTTACTGGTATATGTTTATGTTTGTATATTGTTACGGGTATATGTGTATGTTTGTATATTGTTATGGGTATATGTGTATGTTTGCATATTGTTACGGGTATATGTGTATGTGTGTATATTGTTATAGGTATATATGTATGTTTGTATATTGTTACGCGTATATGTGTATGTTTGTATATTGTTACAGGTATATGTGTATGTTTGTATATTGTTATGGGTATATGTGGATGTTTGTATATTGTTACGGGTATATGTGTATGTTTGCATATTGTTACGGGTATATGTGTATGTTTGTATATTGCTATAGGTATATGTGTATGTATATTGTTACGGGTATATGTGTATGTATATTGTTACAGGTATATGTGTATGTTTGTATATTGTTACAGGTATATATGTATGTTTGTATATTGTTACGGGTATATGTGTATGTTTGTATATTGTTACGGGTATATGTGTATGTTTGTATATTGTTACAGGCATATGTGTATGTATATTGTTAAGGGTATATGTGTATGTTTGTATATTGTTACGGGTATATGTGTATGTTTGTATATTGTTACAGGTATATGTGTATGTATATTGTGCACGTATATATGTATGTTTGTATATTGTTACGGGTATATGTGTATGTTTGTATATTGTTACAGGTATATGTGTATGTTTGTATATTGTTACGGGTATATGTGTATGTTTGTATATTGCTACAGGTATATGTGTATGTTTGTATATTGTTACGGGTATATGTGTATGTTTGTATATTGTTACAGGTATATGTGTATGTTTGTATATTGTTACGGGTATATGTGTATGTTTGTATATTGCTACAGGTATATGTGTATGTTTGTATATTGTTACAGGTATATGTGTATGTTTGTATATTGTTACAGGTATCTGTGTATGTTTGTATATTGTTACGGGTATATGTGTATGTTTGTATATTGTTACAGGTATATGTGTATGTTTGTATATTGTTACGGGTATATGTGTATGTTTGTATATTGCTACAGGTATATGTGTATGTTTGTATATTGCTACAGGTATATGTGTATGTTTGTATATTGTTACAGGTATATGTGTATGTTTGTATATTGTTACAGGTATATGTGTATGTTTGTATATTGCTACAGGTATATGTGTATGTTTGTATATTGTTACGGGTATATGTGTATGTTTGTATATTGTTACAGGTATATGTGTATGTTTGTATATTGCTACAGGTATATGTGTATGTTTGTATATTGTTACAGGTATATGTGTATGTTTGTATATTGCTACAGGTATATGTGTATGTTTGTATATTGTTACGGGTATATGTGTATGTTTGTATATTGTTACAGGTATATGTGTATGTTTGTATATTGTTACGGGTATATGTGTATGTTTGTATATTGTTACAGGTATATGTGTATGTTTGTATATTGTTACGGGTATATGTGTATGTTTGTATATTGTTACAGGTATATGTGTATGTTTGTATATTGTTACGGGTATATGTGTATGTTTGTATATTGTTACAGGTATATGTGTATGTTTGTATATTGCTACAGGTATATGTGTATGTTTGTATATTGTTACGGGTATATGTGTATGTTTGTATATTGTTACAGGTATATGTGTATGTTTGTATATTGTTACGGGTATATGTGTATGTTTGTATATTGTTACAGGTATATGTGTATGTTTGTATATTGTTACGGGTATATGTGTATGTTTGTATATTGTTATAGGTATATGTGTATGTTTGTATATTGTTACGGGTATATGTGTATGTTTGTATATTGCTACAGGTATATGTGTATGTTTGTATATTGTTACTGGTATATGTTTATGTTTGTATATTGTTACGGGTATATGTGTATGTTTGTATATTGCTACAGGTATATGTGTATGTTTGTATATTGTTACGGGTATATGTGTATGTTTGTATATTGTTACAGGTATATGTGTATGTTTGTATATTGCTACAGGTATATGTGTATGTTTGTATATTGTTACGGGTATATGTGTATGTTTGTATATTGTTACAGGTATATGTGTATGTTTGTATATTGTTACAGGTATATGTGTATGTTTGTATATTGTTACGGGTATATGTGTATGTTTGTATATTGCTACAGGTATATGTGTATGTTTGTATATTGTTATGGGTATATGTGTATGTTTGTATATTGTTATAGGTATATGTGTATGTTTGTATATTGTTATAGGTATATGTGTATGTTTGTATATTGTTACGGGTATATGTGTATGTTTGTATATTGCTACAGGTATATGTGTATGTTTGTATATTGTTACTGGTATATGTTTATGTTTGTATATTGTTACGGGTATATGTGTATGTTTGTATATTGTTATGGGTATATGTGTATGTTTGCATATTGTTACGGGTATATGTGTATGTGTGTATATTGTTATAGGTATATATGTATGTTTGTATATTGTTACGCGTATATGTGTATGTTTGTATATTGTTACAGGTATATGTGTATGTTTGTATATTGTTATGGGTATATGTGGATGTTTGTATATTGTTAGGGGTATATGTGTATGTTTGCATTTTGTTACGGGTATATGTGTATGTTTGTATATTGCTATAGGTATATGTGTATGTATATTGTTACGGGTATATGTGTATGTATATTGTTACAGGTATATGTGTATGTTTGTATATTGTTACAGGTATATATGTATGTTTGTATATTGTTACGGGTATATGTGTATGTTTGTATATTGTTACGGGTATATGTGTATGTTTGTATATTGTTACAGGCATATGTGTATGTATATTGTTAAGGGTATATGTGTATGTTTGTATATTGTTACGGGTATATGTGTATGTTTGTATATTGTTACAGGTATATGTGTATGTATATTGTGCACGTATATATGTATGTTTGTATATTGTTACGGGTATATGTGTATGTTTGTATATTGTTACGCGTATATGTGTATGTTTGTATATTGTTACGGGTATATGTGTATGTTTGTATATTGCTACAGGTATATGTGTATGTTTGTATATTGTTACGGGTATATGTGTATGTTTGTATATTGTTACAGGTATATGTGTATGTATATTGTTACGGGTATATGTGTATGTTTGTATATTGTTACAGGTATATGTGTATGTTTGTATATTGTTACGGGTATATGTGTATGTTTGTATATTGTTACAGGTATATGTGTATGTTTGTATATTGTTACGGGTATATGTGTATGTTTGTATATTGTTACAGGTATATGTGTATGTTTGTATATTGTTACGGGTATATGTGTATGTTTGTATATTGCTACAGGTATATGTGTATGTTTGTATATTGTTACGGGTATATGTGTATGTTTGTATATTGTTACAGGTATATGTGTATGTTTGTATATTGTTACGGGTATATGTGTATGTTTGTATATTGTTACAGGTATATGTGTATGTTTGTATATTGTTACGGGTATATGTGTATGTTTGTATATTGTTACGGGTATATGTGTATGTTTGTATATTGTTACAGGTATTTGTGTATGTTTGTATATTGTTACGGGTATATGTGTATGTTTGTATATTGTTACGGGTATATGTGTATGTTTGTATATTGTTACAGGTATATGTGTATGTTTGTATATTGTTACGCGTATATGTGTATGTTTGTATAATGTTACAGGTATATGTGTATGTTTGTATATTGTTACAGGTATATGTGTATGTTTGTATATTGTTACGCGTATATATATATATATGTTTGTATATTGTTGCAGGTATATGTGTATGTATATTGTTGCAGGTATATGTTTTTATATTGCCAAAGGTATATGTGTATGCTTGTATATTGTTACGGGTATATGTGTATGTTTGCATATTGTTCTCATGTGTTTGTGCATGTGTGTGTTTTTATATACATGTGTAAATACTTTGATGTAGTTTCCTGTTCCTGACTGATATCCTATCCCTGACCTTTGGCTTCATCCCTGACCTTTGGCTTTGTCCCTGACCTTTGGCTTTGTCCCTGACCTTTGGCTTCGTCCCTGACCTTTGGCTTCGTCCCTGACCTTTGGCTTTGTCCCTGACCTTTGGCTTTGTCCCTTTATCTCTCCGCCTGCTGCCTACTGATCCCGGGCTGTCTGGATCCCATTTACTGCTCCGAGTCTGTGTTCGGTCCAGATCTGCTAAGTGCCACATTACAGTTCCAATATAACAACTACAATAAAATGTATATTGATAAAAATAAGTTTATTGCCATAGTCTAAATATACAGAACAAGAGCAGAATTGGACTGAGAAGAAGTAGACCTGGCTTTTTTAGGATGGAAGCTGCAGTGGGTAGATACCATAGGTCTGACTTCCTCATCCTGGATACTCTGAGCCCTGGGGTACACAGGTCCCCTCGCTGTTTCTGAAATATCCGGATTTACATTGACATTTTTCTACACACACTGCGATGCAGTTCTGTCCCGGGCGGAGATCCGGACACGCGGACGCACACTGGTTGAGCACCTCATTAGGTCCAGGACATCGCTCTGCAAAATAAATTAGAAAAAATATCTCCTGTTATATTCACTCTCATCAGAGAACAAAAGGGTCGGCCACGGGGGTTACAGGTACATTGGGATACAGGAAAAATTAAAAAAAATCTGTATTATATAGAAGTGCCAATATTTGGAGAAGTTGATCGGATCTGAGTGTCGATGATAACAAACACTTGGCCATCACCTATAACTAACTACTGTGGTATGAAGTGTATGGATACCAATACCGGATCCAGGTGAGGGTCCATTGGAAGAAATTATGTTTTTATTGTGTCATTTTGTAACAATACAAATAACAATAACCTTCTTTTATAAACCTATAGACCTGTCTATTTACTCCAAAGTGCCCATGTCTATGGCATTATATTGAGAGGAACAAGTGCGTCCTGTCAGTACCGTGTACCCTGTATAATATACAGAGGAGGAAACACCGCCACCCGGTCTCACTATCGTGATAAGTTTCTACACTATAGGTCACTCACTTTTCATACAAAACGTTTGTCTCTGTATTTCAGCCCACGATTCAGTAAATATAGAAAGCGATGAGCGAACCTAAACACCTCACACCCTCTGTACAGTATTTATAGAGTAAGGTGACCCTAAACATGGCAAAGAAGACAAGGAATAGAAACCCAACAATAGAGCTGAGCGGCGCCATCTGGTCATTATATGTGATTAATGCCGCGCTATCTACAGAAACTGTAATAATAATCATGGAACCCAACGCAATCCCAGCACAGGTCATACAGCTGTATCTGATCTGATTGGCTGAAATATATTAGTATCCACTGTTTGTTCTTCCATTAATTGTTATCACTTACTACATAATCTGTTTTCTCAATGACAAATATAGCAATCACTTTTCATTAATATATATAAGAACATTCAGATAAGATATAACCTTATAATAATAAAAGTCAGTTGAAAATAAAAATATCCAGACCTGGATCTTCAACGATCTGACCATCCACCAATGCCAGACACAGACCTACAGAAAACAGAGAGAATCTGATTAATGGATAAAAACATAGTAGATTACAGGAAAACGTGATATCTACACAAACTTAACAATCTTTACTATATATTACATTTTATATATTTATTTATTAGTACTCATAAAAGATATGGCCTTTGGGACATAATATGAGTTGGGGTCTCTGCTTCTGGGAGATATTGAGATCATGTTTGGGACAAAAGGGTCGAGGAAATGACACGGCCGCCATGTGCCAGGAGATGACATGAATATAATGTGAGGGGTCTATGAGGGTCTTATTTCAAATACTATAAGGGTTGGGAAGAAAGTAGTGAAGTTAGTGGGATGTTTGGATGTACAGGAAAAGGATTTAGCAGAAACATAATGTCCAGATGGACACTGATTGACCTTATATACGGCCAATCAGAAGATACTGTTATATCCACACCTGCTAATAGGGAAATAATTACAAATGAAAAGGTGAAAAACAAATACTAATCAGATAAGGAATGTTAGCTGAAATGAATCCTGATGGGGGATACCAAGCAGAGTACACCATCTACAGCCCCCTGGGAGGTAAACTCACACATCCTCCCAGTGGACTAAGCCAGGACGCAATCTTCCAAGATACAGGAGCGCACAAGGTGGCGCCCTCAAATGTGAGAAGAGGGTCAGCAGTCTGGCGCAGCTAATATAAACATGGTACCTGGACTCTCCCTTGCAACAGATTGGAGAGTCCATGAAATTAGCCAGCCCCTCTGTCATGCGCAGCGCACACGTAGCACTCTCCAACTCATATCCCAATGTGGGTCATGGAACCAAAGAGTTGGCAGCAACAACGAGTTGTAGGTGAGATCTGAATAAGGATCCACAGAGCACCATTAGTAGGTCTTTTTTATGCTGTTAATTCCTCTACTAAACCTTCTGCTGACCTTTGCGGCAGCTTTGTGGCATTTTTTCCCTACCTTTAAATCAATCAACCAATCATTCGATCATTAAAATAACAGTCTATCAGCACATATATAGTTGTGAGCAGGCAGGTTGTTGCTAACGCTTGCGGGCTCGCTACAAAGCGAGGGCCGCAGTTACTGGCAAGGAGCGCCAATTTATGGAAAATTAACGGACTTACCATCCAAAAACACAACCTTAATGCCCGAACCGCGCGCACATAAAAACATTAAAAACATAATAAATACACACAACAAATGCATAGAAAGCTTACCCACAGCAAGGAGGGGCACCCAGGACCTTTGCAACTGAAGTTACACCTCAATTTAAGTCCAAATTCCAGAGTTTAGACACCCGAAAATCCCCTAAGCAACAGAAAAAATGGCCGCCGAAAAAAACGAAAATGAGGCTACAGGACCCTAAACACGAAAACACCACCAAGCACATACAGATTTTCCAAAAAGCGAGGTACAAGATACACTATTAGCAAGGATGCTAAATCATACACAGCCGCGTACCACATACACATTAGCCCCCATTTTACAACACTAACTTACACAATGCGGAAGTACACAGCTACCCTAACGGCTTCCCCTCGCGCACGCAGCCTATTTACACAACACACTGCACACATTGCTCACACTTACACCTCAGCTCCACAACACAGCGAACCTACAGTACATTGTATGCTGCAGCAACATCAAAACAGATTGTCAGCTCTTCAGCACAATGCTTCCTGCATATATTACTTCCAAATAGGTAAAGTATATTAATTTATTAATGTATTAATTATTTCATTACCATACAAAAGAAAATATACACAAAAACAAAAAAAACAAAATACACAATAAACACAAAGCCCGTTCACCGCGCTTCACCAAACACCATTCCCAGCCTTACAATTTTATTGCCGTCATTTTTTTTCGGGCCAGTCGCTAATATATTATAGTTTTTTGTTTTTGTTTTATTTTATGTGACATTTTACATCCCACACACCTGACTATTATTTTAGTTCTTTAGTTTTATTAAATCTTTTTTTTTTTTTGATTGAACTAGTATAAAAAAATACAGACACATCATATGCCACATACCACATTACAAACCACATAATACAACAAAAACAAATGTAGTTGCAGGATATCATAATACTTTGGCAAAAAAATGCTATTAATACACAAGCTTTCTTTATAGCCCTTTGATCTCCACCTGCTCATCCCACTTTTTCCACTTGACTTTGTCCCTATTACTCTTAGTTATAGTAATTCTCTTTCAATCAGCCTATTCCCTTCCATTATATGTTTAATCTTGTTCCAAGTGGGCATAATTCCCTCCTTCCACTTCAGTGCTATTAACCATTTAGCCGATAATAATACATTTACTACAACCGCTTTGGTACTAGCATCTAAATGAGATGGAAATATATTAATCAAGACTAATTCAGGAGACATAGACACAACCTCGTTCCATATAGTTGAAAGATTTAATCTACACATTGCCCATACCACTTGTATCCTCGGGCAAAACCACCACATGTGGGCGCGCGTGTTTATATGTCCACATCTCCTCCAACATTGATTATTCTGTTCTGGTACTATCTTGTATATTTTCAACGGATCATAATACCATCTTTGGTAGATTTTAGATCCCTAAATGGAACACATATTAAATTATTGTGCTTTAAACCAAACATCATTTGTGCATTAGAAGGACAATTCCTCCTCCCACCTCATTATTGGTGGCGTTTTCCAGGGGGATTCGCAGTTTGCAAGAACGCTCTACATTTGGAAATGTTTAAATTAACTTCACCTTTATCCAACTTCCTTTCAAATAAAGTAAGTTCTCTATGTACTATTTTGCCTATTGTTCTTCCTATGTGTTGCTTCAATGAATTGTCGTGTAGCCACAAATGAGACGGTAAACCACTTTCCATCATTACGTTTTCAAGGGGTTCAAATTCCTTGTTCCTATAAACATCTCTAAACGATATCAGATTCCATCGTGCCCAATTAATATTCTCTCTATGGCTTTTTTTATTCTGCAATGTAGATAGAGGAATTATCGGGGAAGGGAAAGGAACCAAATTATCAGCCTTACTAAATTGCGATTCGGTAAAATTAAAGAGGCTCTATTTAAGCACACAGCATATTTTTTTTTCAGAAGTTTTTAGTTAGTGATCTTCTATCTAAAAGCACGGTCTTCACTATCTAAAAACTTCTGTAAATAAAATATGCTGTGTGCTTAAATAGAGCCGTTTTAAATTTACTGAATCGCAATTTAATAAGGCTGTATATCTCTTATTTATAGTAAACCAGCTTCTTAGACAAAATGTAGTGACTGGTAAACAATAATACCTTTCTTATCCATTGTTTTACTCCAAATAGTACACCCCAGCCTGAGTATATTCTATTTGTGAAAATTTCAATTCAGAATTACCATTGTGTACCACACTGTTTCTAACAGTTCCCATCTATGCTCAATTTTTTCTTGTGATAAAAACCTTTTTGCTTCTTTTACTGTGTTAATAAGTATTTTCCGACCTCCCCTAGCTATTAGAACTTTGGCAGGGTGCCCCCATTTATACACTATATTTTTCTCCCTTAAAATTATAGTAAATTCCCTATTACTCTCTTCTCTTTTGCAGGATTTCATTGGGTGAATCTAGGAATATTTGAACTTTTTCATACGGTGAGGCTAATTTGTTAACTTGCCTGCTAGTATTCAAGATCTTTTGTTTGTAAGAAACTTTTGTAGTCTAACCAAAATATCTCGCGGGACTTCCCTAGCTAGGTTAGACGTCAATGGGAGCCTATATAGCGTTTCTATTCGTTGCTTACCTCCCCAAACCAATTAACTGGCGGACTGGTGGAGCTTCAGGCATGCTCATGACTAGCACTAACACGCTATCACGTCAGGTTACATTTCCTGGGCGGAGCTCTTCATGATTTTCATCTCTGGTTCATCTTTAAACATTTAATTTACAGCTCCTGGAATTTCCACCAAGTTACGTATTTCCTTTCTCTTGGAGCCCACTAGTAATATCACTAATACATATATTAAATAAAACATATCCCAGCACTGATCTCTGTGGCACTCAGCCAGTAACCATCCATTCCTCATAAACTATAACTGTGACCCCTTGGCAAGTGTCCTATAAATCCAACCCTACACTATACAGGGTAACAATTAGTTTATTATGTGGGACTTGGTCAAATGTTAAGGATGAAAACATCTCAAAGACTATTCATCATGGCTGATGTTTGAGGCGTTGGGTGTCACTTACCTAACCCAACGAGCAGAAGGATGGTGACTGTCTTCATCTTTCCTTCACTGCAATTGAAACTCGACACAGTCTGTTAGTTACCCAAAAAAACTAAACAAACAAACACAGGTAAATAAAATCATGGAGAGGAACACGTACATTACACAAATCTGATCACACTGAGATACCATAAAAACATCTCAGCAGTAGAGCAGATAAAGATTATGTGACTGCTCAGGAATATAGTGAGATTTATCTAACACCACTCACCTGGCGCTCCGTATTGGTACAAGGAATGGACTCTGTGTGTGCACTGGATTCCCACCGTTATTTAGAGATAAACAGGACATCCATGGGTGTGAACACAGATATAAATATGCAAATTAAATGTGTCAATTAATTTACTTCCTTAAAATGTTTTGTAAGAACTCAAAGTTTTTAGCAATAAGGGTGTGAGGTCCTGTATGCCCAGAGGTATTTTATAATGAAATCATGCCCGCAGTTTAGGTATACACAGCCTTATTAAAGCGTATTTTATGTACAGAAGTTTTTAGTTAGTGACCTTCTATCCAAAAGCAAAGTCTTCACCAACTAAACACTTCTGTACATAAAATACGCTGTGTGCTTATATAGAGCCCTATTAAATTTACTGAATCACAATTTAATTGTCTTTAATGTCTTGTAGTTTACCAAGTGGATGGAACTGATCGAATATGTGATGAACCTCGATACCGATGTGAGAGTTAATGGTGAAAAATGTTTTATGCAAACGATGATCTCATGTACCTGGCACAACATTAATCCCTTTACAGACCAACTGAGAACATGGACATATCACATTGAGATATTGGTACAATGATACAGATCCACATAACAGAAGACCTTCAAGACTGAAGTGACCACATCCAGAAGAACACACCCCTATACTATCCTTGTCCACAAAGAGTTAAATCTTAATGTGCAAAATGATGGCTGATCACATCAAATGTAAAGTCCCATGTCTTGTGTATTTAGTCACAACTAAATGCCCCCACCTGCCACCCTGGGCAATGGCACTCTTGTGCCATTCTCTTAGGCTATGTGGCCCATCCACCTCTCTCTTCTGATCCTGGGGAGGAGCAACCAACAGAGGAAGAGCCAGCAGACCCCACAGGAAGACTGATGTAAGATGGTGTTAGGGGGGAAAGAGAGAGACATGTGAGGGTCAGAGAGGGGAGAGGATGAGAGAGGTTGGGACAAATAGTCTCTGCCTGCTCCCAAAATAAATACCCATGAAGCAGGGATCCCAATCGGGAACCACCGGAGGCTGTTTACATTAACCCCTTGCTGCGGGAGCCCTCGGCACACAACTAGTTAACCCCTGCTGTGGGAATACTTGAAGTGCCCA
Organism: Discoglossus pictus; assembly: GCA_027410445.1. NCBI lineage: Eukaryota > Metazoa > Chordata > Amphibia > Anura > Alytidae > Discoglossus > Discoglossus pictus. The sequence continues at coordinate 239,597,421 of CM050169.1, read as the reverse complement.
CATGGCACCTAATATTAATCTGCTCTTTGCTGCGGGGTCCCCCGATCAGGATCCCTGCAGCATGTAAATGTCAAATTTCGCACCTCACGGTCCTTGAAGAATCTTAAAGGTCCTTAAAGGACCCACGATACATTAATAATTAACCCCTGCCATAAAGGTACTTTATGTACCCCCACAACACCTAATATTAACCCCATCACTCATGGGGGTCTGCATACACCATAATTAACCCCATCAGTCCAATAGGGCTCTATATAGACCCCTATAGGACTTTATTAAACCCAACATGAACACTATAAGTGCCATGATGCTCTCCCCTTTCCCCTTGTCTTTTCCACCCTTCTCTGTCTCTCCCCCCTTCCACCCCTTGTCTCTCCTACCCTCACCCCTGTGTCGCCCATCCTCTCTCTCTCATCCTCTCCCCTCTGTCACTCTCATCATCTGCCCCCTCTTTCTCTTCCATCCTCTCCCCTCTCTGTCTCTCCCATCCTCTCCCTCTCTGTCTCTCCCATGTTCTCCCAAATCTGTCTCTCCCCTCTCTGTCTCTCCCATCCTCTCCCTCTCTGTCTCTCCCATCCTCTCCCCTCTCTGTCTCTCCCATCTTCTCCCCTCTGTCTCTTCCATCTTCTCCCCTGTCTGTCTCTCCCACCCTCTCTGTCTCTCCCATCCTCTTCCCTCTCTGTCTCTCCCATCCTCTCCCCTCTCTGTGTCTCCCATCCTCTCCCCTGTCTGTCTCTCCCATCCACTCCCCTGTCTGTCTCTCCCATCCTCTCCCCTGTCTGTCTCTCCCATCCTCTCCCCTCTCTGTGTCTCCCATCCTCTCCCTCTCTGTCTCTTCCATCCTCTCCCCTCTCTGTCTCTCCCATCTTCTCCCCTCGGTCTCTCCCTTCCTCTCCCCTGTCTGTCTCTCCCATCCACTCCCCTGTCTGTCTCTCCCATCCTCTCCCCTGTCTGTCTCTCCCATCCTCTCCCCTCTCTGTGTCTCCCATTCTCTCCCCTGTCTGTCTCTTCCATCCTCTCCCCTCTCTATCTCTCCCATCTTCTCCCCTCGGTCTCTCCCTTCCTCTCCCCTGTCTGTCTCTCCCATCCTCTCCCCTGTCTGTCTCTCCCATCCTCTCCCCTCTCTGTCTCTCCCATCCTCTCCCCTGTCTGTCTCTCCCATCCTCTCCCTCTCTGTCTCTCCCATCCTCTACCCTGTCTGTCTCTCCCATCCTCTCCCCTCTCTGTCTCTCCCATCCTTTCCCCTGTCTGTCTCTCCCATCCTCTCCCCTCTCTGTCTCTCCCATCCTCTCCCCTCTCTGTCTCTCCCATCCTCCCCCCTCTGTCTCTCCCATCCTCTCCCCCCTCTGTCTCTCCCATCCTCTCTCCTCTCTGTCTCTCCCATCCTCCCGCCCTCTGTCTCTCCCATCCTCTCCCCCCTCTGTCTCTCCCATCCTCTCCCCTCTCTGTCTCTCCCATCCTCTCCCCCCTCTGTCTCTCCCATCCTCTCCCCTCTCTGTCTCTCCCATCCCCCCCTCTGTCTCTCCCATCCTCTCCCCCCTCTGTCTCTCCCATCCTCTCCCCCCTCTGTCTCTCCCATCCTCTCCCCTCTCTGTCTCTCCCATCCTCTCCCCTCTCTGTCTCTCCCATCTTTTCCCCTCTGTCTCTTCCATCTTCTCCCCTGTCTGTCTCTCCCACCCTCTCTGTCTCTCCCATCCTCTTTCCTCTCTGTCTCTCCCATCTTTTCCCCTCTGTCTCTTCCATCTTCTCCCCTGTCTGTCTCTCCCACCCTCTCTGTCTCTCCCATCCTCTTCCCTCTCTGTCTCTCCCATCCTCTCCCCTCTCTGTGTCTCCCATCCTCTCCTCTGTCTGTCTCTTCCATCCTCTCCCCCCTCTGTCTCTCCCTTCCTCTCCCCTGTCTGTCTCTCTCATCCTCTCCCCTCTCTGTCTCTCCCATCCTCCCCCCCTCTGTCTCTCCCATCCTCTCCCCTGTCTGTCTCTCCCATCCTCTCCCCTCTCTGTCTCTCCCATCATCTCCCCTCTCTGTCTCTCCCATCGTCTCCCCCTCTATCTCTCCCATCCTCTCCCCTCTCTGTCTCTTCCATCCTCTCCCCTCTCTGTCTCTCCCATCTTCGCCCCTCTGTCTCTCCCATCCTCTCCCCTGTCTGTCTCTCCCATCCTCTCCCCTCTCTGTCTCTCCCATCCTCTCCCCTGTCTGTCTCTCCCATCCTCTCCCCTCTCTGTCTCTCCCATCCTCTCCCCTCTCTGTCTCTCCCATCCTCCCCCTCTCTGTCTCTCCCATCCTCCCCCCCTCTGTCTCTCCCATCCTCTCCCCCCTCTGTCTCTCCCATCCTCTCCCCTCTCTGTCTCTCCCATCCTCTCCCCTCTCTGTCTCTCCCATCCTCCCCCTCTCTGTCTCTCCCATCCTCCCCCCCTCTGTCTCTCCCATCCTCTCCCCCTCTCTGTCTCTCCCATCCTCCCCCCCCCTCTGTCTCTCCCATCCTCTCCCCTCTCTTTCTCTCCCATCCCCCCCCCCTCTGTCTCTCCCATCCTCTCGCCCCTCTGTCTCTCCCATCCTCTCCCCTCTCTGTCTCTCCCATCCTCTCCCCCCTCTGTCTCTCCCATCCTCTCGCCCCTCTGTCTCTCCCATCCTCTCCCCTCTCTGTGTCTCCCATCCTCTCCCCCCTCTGTCTCTCCCATCCTCTCCCCCCTCTGTCTCTCCCATCCTCTCCCCTCTCTGTCTCTCCCATCCCCCCCCCCCCCTCTGTCTCTCCCATTCTCTCCCCCCTCTGTCTCTCCCATCCTCTCCCCTCTCTGTCTCTCCCATCCTCTCCCCTCTCTGTCTCTCCCATCCTCCCCCCCCTCTGTCTCTCCCATCCTCTCCCCCTCTGTCTCTCCCATCCTCTCCCCCCTGTCTCTCCCATCCTCTCCCCTCTCTGTCTCTCCCATCCTCTCCCCTCTCTGTCTCTTCCATCCTCTCCCCTCTCTGTCTCTCCCATCCTCTCCCCTCTCTGTCTCTCCCATCCTCTCCCCCTCTATCTCTCCCATCCTCTCCCCTCTCTGTCTCTTCCATCCTCTCCCCTCTCTGTCTCTTCCATCCTCTCCCCTCTCTGTCTCTCCCATCCGCTCACCCCTCTGTTATTCTTATCCTCTCCCCTCTCTGTCTCTCCCATCCTCTCCCCCCTCTATCTCTCCCATCCTCTCCCCCCTCTGTCTCTCCCATCCTCTCCCCTCTCTGTCACTCCCATCCTCTCCCCTCTCTGTCTCTCCCATCCTCTCCCCCTCTGTCTCTTCCATCCTCTCCCCCCTCTGTCTCTCCCATCCTCTCCCCTCTCTGTCTCTCCCCCTCTATCTCTCCCATCCTCTCCCCTCTCTGTCTCTTCCATCCTCTCCCCTCTCTGTCTCTCCCATCCTCTCCCCCTCTATCTCTCCCATCCTCTCCCCTCTCTGTCTCTCCCATCCTCTCCCCCTCTATCTCTCCCATCCTCTCCCCTCTCTGTCTCTTCCATCCTCTCCCCTCTCTGTCTCTTCCATCCTCTCCCCTCTCTGTCTCTACCATCCTCTCCCCTCTCTGTCTCTTCCATCCTCTCCCCCCTCTGTCTCTCCCATTCTCTCCCCCCTCTGTCTCTCCCATCCTCTCCCCTCTCTGTCTCTCCCATCCTCTCCCCCTCTATCTCTCCCATCCTCTCCCCTCTCTGTCTCTTCCATCCTCTCCCCTCTCTGTCTCTCCCATCCGCTCACCCCTCTGTTATTCTTATCCTCTCCCCTCTCTGTCTCTCCCATCCTCTCCCCCCTCTGTCTCTCCCATCCTCTCCCCCCTCTGTCTCTCCCATCCTCTCCCCTCTCTGTCACTCCCATCCTCTCCCCTCTCTGTCTCTCCCATCCTCTCCCCTCTCTGTCTCTTCCATCCTCTCCCCTCTCTGTCTCTACCATCCTCTCCCCTCTCTGTCTCTTCCATCCTCTCCCCTCTCTGTCTCTTCCATCCTCTCCCCTCTCTGTCTCTTCCATCCTCTCCCCTCTCTGTCTCTTCCATCCTCTCCCCTCTCTGTCTCTTCCATCCTCTCCCCCATGATAGAAGTCAGTATCTAAATTCTTAAGTGTAGCGGAACCCATCACTGTTTTACCCTGTTTTATGATTATTATGGTTAAAATATGATCCTACAATATGTATGCTGGTTTATGCTCTGCAGAATATTAGCCAGACTTTTGCAGACCTAGGCTAATAGATAATCCTATTACAGAGATTCAAGAGATAAGAAAGTTGTAAAGGATCCTTGCATTTTCCAAAGTGTTTTCATTCTCAGATAAGAACAAAGAAGTGTAATTGAATCAATGTCTGATTGTATCAAAGTTGCCAGGGAGGTGTGACCCCCCTATTGTTCTCTTTATGTGTATTGTGTGTGGCCAAATATGGGCATGGGTATTACCTGTGGCCAAAGAGATGTATATATATTTCTGTAAAGGTAAATAAAGTCAGTATTCATTTGACTCCCAAATTGTGTGTCGTCCAATATGGGAGGTCGGGGATGGTGAAACTGTAGTGCCTCTTGGGTATTTTATCGTATACCAGCGGAGATTTTGGACTATGTGTTCCTGCTCCGTTACATTAAGTATTTCTGCAAAATATCGCTAGGATTCTTTTCAACCCACTGCATATTTTGTAAGAAGGTGAAAGGATTTGTTTCTGATTGATGAGTATAGTAAGAACATGTTGGGACCTTCTTGTAACCCACTTTGAACCCTCTTGAGTTAGTGAAAGAAACTGAAGGGGAGGGGGGATTTATATTAGATCTTCCATGAAAAGAAAGGAAATCTGCTAATGACTTAAACGAATTGTGAAGATATACATTTATTTTTTGATGTGACTAAACTGACTAGGAAAACATGACTTTTGGAATATAGAGACGAAGATTTATTACGTTGGTGGTAAAGGTTTGATTATCATCAAAAAATTTGGATAAAACTGGAAAATTTAGTTAAGGGGGGATTGCTAAAGTGCTAGGAAGAGTTTGGAGACGAGAAGAGGATAAACCTTTTTTTTGTTGAATTAGATTGTCTATGTCTAAATCAGGGAATGAGGATCTTTAAGTAATGGATAAATATGCTAAAAAAACACCCAGTAAATGACAGATTCTAGAAATAATAGAGGTGATAGAAAAAGCAACCTTCAAAAAGATAATAAAGAATTGAAAGAACAAAAGGATACAAAACAATTAGATTCATCATTAGATATGACTCCTGAAAATATAAGAAATCAAAAACTTGCTCAAACTATTGTACAAAAGATCTCAACAATGTTTATGCCATTGATAGAACATTTACATAGAGGGGTTGATTCTTTTAAGGAAGAATTTAAAATGATGAATCAAACAATAGCTCAAACAGAACAAAGAATATCTGATGCAGGAGACAGAATAGTAGAACAAGAAAAACAAATAAAATATTTAATGGCATAAACTGAACATTTATAGTTTAAACTAGAAGATATGGAAGATAGAATTAGACGGAACAACGTGAGAGCAGTTGGATTACCGGAATCGGTTCATAGCAATAAGCTTTTATATTGAACTACCTAAATTGGTCTGCATGAATCCAAATAAACTACCTGTTGTTATAGTAAGAGCCCATAGAATTGGTCCAGAGAGGAAACAAACTCAGGGTTTAGCCCCTAATAGAACGGTATTAATGAGATTTCTAAATTTTCAAGAAAAACAACAAATAATGCAAGAAAGTAGAAAATATTTTTTTTGTCAATATCTTGTATTAATAAGGGGATGGGGAAGGGCCTTGGGGAGAGAGAGGAAAATCCTTTTTTTCAGGGGGGGGTGGGAGGGGGAGAGTATAGATGAAAGAAAAAGCCACCCAATTATAGGAAATAATAATGAGAAAATTCAGAACATTAAAATAACCTGTTGGAATGTAGGGGGCATAAACTCGCCAATAAACAGGCTATTTTAAAGCATTTAAAAACTAGAGAATCAGATCTTTACAAGAGACTCGCCGTAATATTAAAGAACATAAAAAATTAGCTAGGGAACGGGTGCAAGAAGTTATATATACTAAATAAGAGAAAAAGAAAGGAGGAGTAGCTATTCTATTAAAAAAAAGGATTAAATACTAAATATAAAATCATCAATCTTGACAAAGAGGGACAATATATCATAATACGGGTATGGTTAGAACAAGAGCAATTCTTATTATGTAATCTATGTTTTTCAAGAAATAATGGCTGGAAATGAACATGGAGGATGGAGTGTCCTAAAGAATGATTTTATAGAACTAGGTAATAAGCTGAAGGCAAGGACCTCCAAGGTAGTATTTTCTGAGATACTGCCAGTGCCACGTGCTAGCCCAGGGAGGCAGAAGGAGCTTAGGGAGGTTAATGCATGGCTAGAAATGTGGTGCATTAAGGAGGAGGTTGGGTTTTTAGAGCACTGGGCTGACTTCTCACTTGGGTACAATCTCTATAGCAGGGATGGATTTTACCTTAATGATGAGGGAGCTTTTGTGCTAGGGGTAGGATGGTAGAAAGGCTGGAAGAATTTTTTAAACGAGTAGGTGGGTGGGAGGGATGAGATAAAATAATGGTGTAGAAAGTGTAGAGGGGTAAGGAAAGCATTAACTAGTCATGGGGGAGGAGATGGGGGAGGGTTAGTACAGCCAATAGGGAGGTATTACTAAGTAACTCAAGTACAGTGGCAGGCACTTCAGAACCACAGACTCATAACATAAGGTGTATGCTTGCTAATGCCAGAAGCTTGCCAGGAAAATGGGAGAGTTAGAATTAGTAGCAATTAATGAAAAATGGGATTTAATAGGCATTACTGAAACATGGTGGGATGAATCTCATGACTGGACTGTTAATCTGGATGGCTATAACCTATTTAGGAAAGATAGGGTTAATGATAAAACGGGAGGAGGGATTTGTCTGTATGTAAAGCCTGAATTTAAGCCTATAGTCAGAGAAGATATTTATGGTGGACCTAGTGATAAAGTTGAATATTTGTGGGTAGAGTTAAATAGCGGAGCAGCAAATTCTAAAAGAATATTAGAAGGAGTATGCTATAAACCCCCAAATATAGCTGATAGTAAGGAACTACAATTATTGTTACAGATTGGAAATGCAGCTAAGCACGGGCAAGTTCTAATAATGGGAGATTTTAATTACTCTGATAAAAGCTGGATAAATGAGACTAGCAGTTCAGCTAAGGGGAGCAGGTTCTTGAGTACACTCAGGGATCATTATCTGTCCCAGGTTATACAGGAGCCTACTAGAAATGAGGTCATCTTAGATTTACTCATCACAAATAATATTGATATAGTATCAAATGTTGGAATAGGGCAACCTTTGGGAAACAGTGATAACAACACAGTCTCGTTTAAAATTGAATTAGGGGCTAACGAAAAATCTAAATTTTATATACCATGTGGAGATAAAAAGTAGGAGTAAATCACAACCCATGTGGCTTAACAATGAATTAAAGATGAAGATGAGGAGTAAAAAACAAGCATTTAAATTATACAAGCAAGAGGGGACAGAGACTGCTTTACGGTATTACGAGGAAATCACCAAGGCCGCAAAAGGGCTATTAGACTGGCAAAGGAGAGTAAGACTAACCCTAAAATATTTTTTTTTAAATATATTAATGGGAAGAAGGCGAGGAAGGAATCTATAGGAACATTACAATGTGACACAGGCCATCTGATAATTAGTGACCAGGAAAAGGCAGATGAGCTAAATAGGTTCTTTTCTTCTGTATACACAAGGGAGGTACCAGTGGGATCAGAAAATTTGTCGAGAACAATTTACTGACACCAATTTACCGCTGACTATTCATCGCAATAGCAATTCACTGACATGCAATTCACCAAAAATCGGTTAATCGGCGCTACAGTTTATCGCGTAAGCAATTCGTCGGATCCGGAAACAATTTACAAAGAACAATTTACCAATTTTTCAGTTTGTGAAGGCATCATGGCAGTGGAGTTTCTTAAGTCCAATAAAGGAAAAGCAAAGCTGTGCTATGATGGCCATTTGTCTTATAAGGATAAGCAAATTGAAAACAAAATATATTGGAAGTGCCAAAATTATACAAAAACAAGATGTGCGGCCAGAGTTACTACAGAGGACAACATCATTGTAAAAACACTCAGGGAGCACAATCACTGTGCAGATGTGGCAGTACACGTTCTGGACACCAGAAATAACAAACGATACAGCGCACAGTATAATTGCTAATGTGTCCAGAACCTACAGCCAAGCAGCAGCGCCCAAGCTGCCAAGTGTTGCCAAGATGAAGCATACCATCAGGAACATCAGGAGATAGTCCAGTTCTCCCAGCACACAGGAGGGACATTGTCTTTACTGATGAGTACAAAAGTACTTGCAATGGAGAAGTGTTTCTTAAGTATGACTCTGGACCTCAGGGCAATAGGATGCTAATCTTCTCTACAACTAGGAATCTGCGGCTGCTGGCGCAAAGTGAGCATTGGTACGCTGATGGTACTTTAAAACATTTTCATTACTGTTTTTCCAGCTGTACACAATCCATGGATTTAAGGATAACATATCCATGCCATTGGTATACTTATGTCTCACTTCCAGAGCGGAAACAATTTTTGGAATCAGCATTGTCCCCACAATCCCTAACAATTAATTTTAAATTGGCCATGATGAATGCGTGCAGGCGAGTATTCCCTGACGCTTCTCAACATGGTTGCTTTTTTTAATTTCGCGCAGTCCATATACCGCTCAATTCAGAACAATGGCTTAAAGCAACGGCACGAAACGGATGCCAATTTTGCTCTCACTATGAGATTTTTGGCAGCGATAGCATTTGTGCCCACTGCTAATGTCACAAATGTTTTTGAAACTCTAGGTGAGCAAAATGTTTTTCCAGCAGAAGCGCAAGAAGTGGTGGGTTACTTTCTAAGACACGTGGATATGACGACCAACAAGACCTTACGCTCAAAGAGCACCTAGGTTTGTGCATGCCATCTGGAATGTACATCAACCTGTTCTTCAAGGGCTGCCAAGAACAAATAACTCTGTGGAAGGCTGGCATAGAGGCTTTGAAGAACAAGTTGCTACGTGTCATCCAAATATATGGAAGTTCATTAAGTGCATCAAAAAAGAGCAGAGCCTGAATGAACTACACATAGAACAGTACTTGGGTGGAGCTGATCAAGTCCAAAGGAAAAAAAAATACAGAGATTGTGATGAAAGAATAATAAGGCTAGGGACTTCCTACAATGAAGATGCAGACATTGCACATAACATTTCACACTAATGTACTAATGTACATACTGAACTTGCCCAACCCTGCCATTACGCACATGTTAATGTACAGGGATATGTTTATGACTGTGGTAATTTGTATTCAATAAACACTGTTTTGTTTAATGTCATGGAGTCTCCTCTATTCTATACATATTAATGTCATGTAGTCCCCTCTAAACTATACATATTATTGTCATGGTCTGGCAATTTGTATTCCCTGCAGGTAGTTTGGTACATTTATTTGTTACTTTTTACGTTGGATAATTTTTAACTGTGCATTTCATATCTGTATTACAGTACTGTAATTCCACGCAAATGGCTTATTCGATGAATTGCTTACGCGATAAGCTGTAGCAGCGAGTAACTGATTTTTGGTGAGATGCTGTCGGTAAATTGTTCTCTGTAAATTTTCCTAGACCCGGTACCAGTGGTTGGGACACTGCAACATAATGGGGCTACACTACCTTCACCAAATAATTGGTAAGTACAGGAAGAAATCTAAAAGAGGTTGAAAAAAATAAATGCTAATAAAGCCCCAGGACCTGATGGAATACATCCACGGGTACTGAGGGAACTGGGTTCTGTAATAGCAAAACCATTATATCTAATCAATCAAGATTCCCTCAGCACAGGGTCTTCCCAGGGTCTAACAGATGACTGGAGAAAAGCAGATGTGATGCCTATATTTAAGAAGGGAGCAAGAGCAAATCCGGGGAATTATAGACCAGTGAGCCTCACTTCTGTATTGGGAAAGGTTTTAGAAGGGTTAATAAGGGATAATATACAAGAATACGTCTATTCAAACAAGATTATAAGTAGGAGCCAACATGGATTTATGAAGGATAGGTCATGTCAAACAAACCTAATTAGTTTCTATGAGGAGGTTGGTAGGAACTTGGATCAAGGCAACTCAGTGGATGTAGTCTATTTGGATTTTGCAAAGGCTTTTGATACAGTGCCACATGGAAGACTAGTGAGCAAAGTAATGGATGCATGAATTGCAGTAAATATCTGCTCATGGATCGAGAGCTGGCTAAAAGACAGGAAGCAAAGGGTTATGATAAATGGAACATACTCCAACTGGAATAAAGTGGTAAGTGGGGTTCCTCAGTGTTCAGTATTAGGTCCCCTCTTTTTCAAAAAATGTGCTTTCCTTTCAAGTGGATTTGCATAAATTAGAGGAATGGCAATCTACGTGGCAGATGAGATTTAATACAAACAAATGTAAAGTTATGCATCTGGGAAGGAAAAATAGCCATGCAATTTATAATCTTAATGCAGAAAATCTAGGGGTATCAGATATTGAAAAGGATTTGGGAGTACTTGTGGACAACCACCTAGGTAACAGTGCTCAAAGCCAAGCAGCAGCTGCAAAGGCAAATAAAATGTTAGCATGTATTACGAAGGATATAACAGCAAGGGAAGCAAATATAACTCTGCCACTATACAAAACCCCTAGTACCCCCTCATTTGGAATATGGAGTACAATTTTGGGCACCACTACATAAAAAGGACATTTTTGAGCTGGAAAAAGTACAGAAAAGGGCAACAAAGCTAATAAAGGGGATGGAGGGGATAAGTTATAAAGACAGACTAACCAAACTAAACTTATTTACTCTAGAAAAAAGGCGTCTAAGATCTGCGGTCAGGAAGTCATTTTATATTGTTTTCCCTGTTGAGACAATAGGCAAAGTTTCACTGGGAGGGTTTTTTCAGCTTGCCTTCCTCTGGATCAATTAACAATAAATCTGCGTATTGCAGATCAGAGGAGATCTAAAAAGGTTGAACTTGATGGACTAAAGTCTTTTTTCAAACTAAATTACTATGTAACTATGTAATAAATGGTTCAATTATTATTCAATTATGATTCAATTATTATGGGCAGAGACGTTCATATTGCTCCATTTGGAGATCAAGATAGAAAAAGTCCTTGCCGTAAAAGGAAGTGGACAACCCGTAATAAAAGAGAAAATAACATCAGAGAAATATGAAGTCATTTAAATTTGATTGATATTTGGCACATTTTCACACAAAAAAACTTGCTACTCAAAAACATATCCAACTCTATCACAAATAGAATATTTTTTCATTTCACCTAAATTAATAGAGAAAATAAGAAATCTGGACTATCTCATCCAAACCAGTTTCACACATACAGTGTGTTCCTCAAACAGAAATCTGAAAAAAGGTGATTAAATAAAATAAGGCGTAGGAGGATAAAAAAAAAATATATTACATGTACAGTACAGTGCTAAATACTGTAACTGTAACAATATACCAACTCACCTGATTCCCATCTGCAAGCATTACTAATCATTAGCTAGTTCAAGGATATCTCACTGGCCATGACCATCAATAATGATGCGTCATCTCACAATAAATGCTTAGCTGTGACCAGCGTCAGTGGTCAAGGTGTACTATCACCTTCTCCAGCTGCTATTGTTAATCAACATTGATATCACATCCATCAGCTATACAGGTGTTAGCACATATTAAAGGAAAAATACCCATTATGCTTCTTCTCCCTCTTCTCCAGCTTATGGTTCTGATGAGCCCAGTGGTAGTGGTGTTACTCTAGGGAGGAAGCCACTGAGTGGTAAGAGCTCTGGGTGAAGAAGAGGTGAGAAAAAGAAAATCTTCTGACCAGAAATCTCATAAGAGAAAAAATAATTTTCTTGTTGATGAGCATGCCTTTGCAGCCATGGATATGGTGGGCCATCTTCTTCTTGCATTGATTCACACTTGCAATGTCTCTACTAAGCTACTTCCCCAGTTTATAAAAGTGGTGATGAAGGAGCTGGGTCTTTGTCATGGACTCCTACTGTGCAGGAATCTCCAATTGGAGTTACTGGAGAAGACAACAATCTTGAAAAAGATGGGATTAGTAAACAAGGTATGTTATGTATATATGTTATTATTATATCATATTAATTATTTTTCTTAATGAATTCATTTTTTTCTATTACAATTTGTTATTAAATATTCTATTATATATGTTCAGTAGTAACTGATATATCCGAGCAACTCTAACATTTAATTTTTTTTTTTTAGTAGTAAATTATGGATATCTTCTATTCTTATTATTTTTATATTTATATGCTGGTTGCAATGGCTTGTAAAGGTTTGCAATAGAAATTCATTCTGATTTACGCAATTCGTAGTAGTATAGCCTCGTTTTCATTTTTTCCGGCGGCCATTTTTTTCTCGCTTAGCCGATTTTCGATCTTTGTAACTCGGCTAAATCGCTGTAAATTGGAGTTCCAACTCACTTCCAGACGTCCTGCCTTGTTCCCCATGCTGTAAGTGACCTTTATTTTATTTTTTAGTGTGTATTTAGTGATTTTTTTAGTGTTTTGGTTCTTATCTCGTAATTTTTTTCTAGTTATATTTTATTATGTTAGGCAATGTAACCTTTCATTTTCTATCTTTATACAAAAGTGTTATATTAACTGTGCAGGGAGCAGCCAAACCAAAGTTTACCGATGAGACGGCCCTAGGAGCCAATAGGAAATGTGAACATCATGAATATTATAGTGTGGAGTGCAGTAACTAGTGCCGTAACTGCTGGGCAAGGAAACATTAGTTATATATAAAGTAATTGTTTTTTATTTATTAATATATTTTGATATTAAAAAGAAAAATATTTTTTTAATTACACATATGTTGATATCGGATTGTTAAATGTCAAATTATGTTGAATTTTTTTTAAAAAGTAGGTTCAAAACTACTTGCGAGTGGTCTTTTGTACTCGTAAATCTTTTTGCAACTGCTTTTTGCAGTTACGGCAGTGCCTTGATTTGCGAATTATCCGTAAAATCTTATTAGCATAGGATTTGGGTGTCAGGAAATAACTTGTAAGGTATCTTCAGTGCAAAACTCAATGGAGATTTATGCCTTTGAAGATCACTCAGAGCAGTGGCCCGTAGGCGTTCTCTTGCAATGTTTTAAGGATGAGTGATCAAGATAGCTAGGTAAGATTTACTGTGCTGCTATGGCACTCACTACTGATTTTTCAGGGATTTACATAGGGTTTATATATTGTATCTGTCTGAACTGTTTTTTTTTTATTCAAAAACACCCAACACTTTCAAGCCTGGGTGATAAGTGAATACAAAGGGAGACAGCAAAGGTGCTTTTCATATGCCCAATCAGCCACTGCAAACTATTTTATTGTTTTTTTGATACAATGTATCAATATATACATATGGAACAAAGTGAACTTAAAGGGTCACTATATGATGAAAAAATATATTTAAAAAATGTGAGCATCGATGAAGGCAGGAAAAGGTAATTAATTTCATATTAATAAGGAAATAAATTGATGCTTCAGCTGCTTGCTGGAGACATCCAGTTTACTTGGTGAAGGTTGCTTATTTGAAAGGGGTGTTTATAATTCTGGAGGAGAGGGCTTGTATACATTAATGCAAGCTGTCTGCTTTAGAGCATGATCAATGGAAGAGGGGAAATGTCATCATTTTGTAGCATTTTTGTGCTATACTGTCACTTTAAATGCTTCTGGGGGACTCAGGAAAGTTGTGAGTGCTCTCTGGTACTCGTAAATATTTCTTCTGCTTTCTGCAGTTATCGCAGTGACCTGATTTGGGAGTGCTCCGTAAAGTCTTATTAGCATAGGGTATTGGGGGAAAGGTCTCCCGGAGTAACTCGTAATTTATTATCAGGCCAAAAATCAATGGAAAGGAGTGCTTTAAATCACAGTTACAGCTTGCCGCAGTCACTTGTAGCAGTTCTCTCGCAATGTTTTAGGGGTGGGTGATTAACCCTCCTGGTAGTATGAATATGTCAGTATTTCGAATGTTAAAGCTGTACATTCATAAATACTGACCTAATCATACTGCCTTTCCCCCTTCCCCCTTATCCTCCTCCTCCCTTTGCCCCCTTATTCTCCTCCTCCTCTCTTTCCCCCCTTCGGATCTATCCTGTTTTATGTACGCATTTGTAGAAGCATGCCACCAATGACTCTAGGAATGCGTCGGCGCTCACGTAGCTGTAAAAACTAGGTAGTGCACCCCAACCCCCTAACCCTCTAACCCTAACCCCTAAACCTCACTTCCTAACCCTAACCCACTAAACCTCACTTCCTAACCCATTTTGCAGTTATCGCAGTGCTCTGATTTGGGAGTGATTTGTAAAGTCTTATTAGCCAGGACAACATATGCTAATGACGTGACGTCACATGTGCGTCACGTCGTTAGCATATGCCGTTCCGGACACAGCCGGAAGACATGCTGCAGGGCAGAGTTTAGCATCGGCAGCTCATCGCATCATAGTAGGAAGTAAGGAGAGAGGAGAGAGGGGAATAGTGAGGTGATTGGAGAGGAGGGTAGTGAGGAGAAGGTTACGGGGGAATCAGGAGGAGGTTGAGGAGGGGGGAAGGAGGAGGAAGAGGAGGATGATAAGGGAGGGAGGAGGAGGAGTGGTGTGCTGAGGGGGTCCAGGCAAATTTTGCAGCACTGGGCCCCTACAGATATGCCCTGCACTCCCAGCAATAACCCCGAGCGTTTAGGAGGTTAATATAGCAAGGCAGTATTTACTGTGCTGCTACGACACTCACAATTGCATTTGCCAGGAATTGTTTGTAATCTTCAGGTTGAGCTATCTTTGGAGAACTATCTTCTATCTGATCTCTTGAACATTCTTCAAAGATCTTTTTTAACATAAGCTTCAGATAGCCTCTTATCAGACATTCCACGTCTTGGCATTCTTGCTATTGTTGCTCATCTAGTCTGGGTAGTAAGTTTTTGTTGCTCCTGCAGCACCATTAGTATCTTCTTTCATAGGTTACACTTAAGGAGATGGCATTTACAATTTTAACAAGAGCCATAACTGCAGTAGCAATTAGTAGTATTTTCCTGTATATATATTATAATCTGACAAATTCAGTGCAATCACCTAGATCAATAGCCTTATATCTGTCATGTGACACTCGGTGATAGTGCTGCAGTGCTGCGTACACCCTCTAGCTGCCTAATTATTTGTTTATATATGTGTTTGGAAATCCCCTTATTACCCTCTCACACTTCCAGATGTCCGATCCAATCATCTTTACAAACTGTGTACAAATCACTTAAAGAAGGAAAGGAACCTTTGAACTTACTACATACAATTAGCTTCTCTCCAACCAGTGTTTTTATACCACAGGAGACCCACTTCAGGTTCATTAGAGACATGATACCATCCAGACTCCCTTCTGGATCTCTACCTCAAAGCCAAGGCTGCCATTGCTGGCAAGGAGCGCCAAATGGGCAGGCGAATTTCAAAATCCACAGGGACTCTTTCTGGCCACAATAGTGATGGGTAAGTTGTTTCAAGGGGACTAACACCTGGACTGTGGCATGCCGGAGGGGGATCCATGGCAAAACTTCCACGGAAAATTACATAGTTGATGCAAAGTCTGGTTTTAAGCCATAAAGGGCATAAATCACCTAACCTTCCTAAATTGTTTGGAATAACATGCTTTAAAACATCAGGTATGATGTTGTATCAATCAGGTAGTGTAAGGGTTACACCCGCTTCACAGTAACAGACCAATCTCCCCATTTAATGCAACCTCAAACAACCGCAAACAGTCCCTTTGCACAACCGCAAACTCCCCATTTGCACAAGGTTGGATACCAAGCTAGCCATGTCCCGTTCCTTGTCCTCACTGATGTCATTGAAGGTCTCTTCCTCCACCCAGCCACCAAGGGTCCCCGAAAGGTGACAACAAGCCCCCTGGGATGCCTGCTGTGTTTGGTCTTCCAGCTCCTCAAAGCCACCTTCCTCCTTTGACTCCTCTTCCTCAGAATCCTCTCTCTGCGTTGCCTCTGTCTGCGTTATTATAAGGTGTGTACTGTTAAGTAGTACTATTCCTATCGGTTTAATCCCTGTTACGTCCACTATTAGGGGACGTGTATATGGCATGGATTTTTGGAAGCGGGAGATGGAAAAAGATGCTTGGTCGGTCCTCCCAC
Organism: Discoglossus pictus; assembly: GCA_027410445.1. Lineage (NCBI taxonomy): Eukaryota > Metazoa > Chordata > Amphibia > Anura > Alytidae > Discoglossus > Discoglossus pictus. Next base: position 239,581,191 of record CM050169.1, on the reverse strand, counting down.
TTCAAATTTGGGGCACTGCACGTGCAATGTAATATGCCACCAGATAGGACTGGTGTATTAAGTTGTACTATTTATTCCTATCAGTTTAATCCCTGTTACGTCCACAATTAGGTAATGTGTATATGGCATGGATTTTTATAAGCGGGAGATGGAAAAAGATGCTTGGTCGGTCCTCCCACTTCAAATTTGGGGCACTGCGCGTGCAATCTAAGGTGCCACCAGATATGAGTGTCACTGTGCACTGTCAAAAGTTGACAGAGTAGGCGCTGTAGGCCTCACACACACGCCTGTAGGCAGGCAACTGATATTCAATCGATTACAGTCAAAAAAGTGTTGTTTTATGTCACTGTACACTACAGTTGCACCAGATATGACGTATCACTGTGCACTGGCAAAAGTTGGCAGAGTAGATGCAATAGGCTTCACACAAACGCCTGTAGGCAGGCAATTGCTATTCAATTTATTACAGTCAAAAAAGTGTTGTTTTATTTCACTAAGCACAATATAAGCTGTTAGGTGATAGCTTGTCACACACACACATGCTGGCAGGCATATGCAATTAGATTACACAGAAAACAATTATAAAATAAAATAAATGATGTTCTAGCCCTAAAAAGGGCTTTTTGGGTTGATGTCCTTGCAGCAGATATCAGATGAGTCCTTCAGGTCTGTAGTGGAAGCTAAATACACAGCCTGGCTATCTATTTCCCTATTAAATCTCCAGCAGCTACACTATCTGTCCTCTCACAACGAATGCAGCATCAGAATGATTCTAAAATGTATGCTGTCCTTCAGATGGAAGGCCCTGGAAGGGATTGTATGCTGCTGATTGGCTGGAATGTGTTTGCTGACTGTAAGGTGCAGGGTCAAAGTTTCCTCAATGATAAAGTATAGGGGGCGAACCGAAAAGCGCATGTGTTCGCCGTCCGCTGCGAACGCGAACATGCCAAAATAACCGCGAATAGTCCGCGGGCGAACTGTTCGCGACATCTCTAGTTTCTACTCTTCGTCCTACCTTGTTGGGTCTTATTCTATACACGTCACACTTAGAGTCCCCTTACTCTGTAATACTGCACAGAATGGCTGGGATCTCGCTGAGATCATTCCATGGCTACTGATGGTCTGGCTGAAATATATAGATTTGGTTGGAAGTTGCTTCTGTGGAATCCGCCCTACTCCTTGTAACCTACGTCCTTGTAACCAAGAAGGTGACTCAGAGGAATCCTGGAGGGCCAGTCTGGTAGTAAGGTGTAAGTAGTGAAGCTCTCATAGACCTGCTTGAGCGTTAATTCTTGTTTTTCCAGCGATTCTGTCTTGAAGAGTTTCCTTATAGCAGAAGTCGCTACAGTAGTTACTATAATGCATTTAAAAAATCAAGTTTGAAATGTAAACATTTTTTTTTTTTTTATTTGGATTGAAAAACATGAATGTTCTACAACATAGAAAATGACATTAAAGTACCAGGTTTTTATCTGACCTCACATGTTAGAGCCGGACTGCACCAGCCGTGTAATTTATCCCCATTCCATTTCTTTGTACATTCTGATATCAGACTTCCAGTGAGTCCTTGTTTATTGTACATTGATATTCATTTCCATAATCCAGCCAAGGTGCATCAAATATATTGTTTGTGTCTATTCTTGTTTTTCTTTCCATTAGTCCAGTTGAAAGCACTGCCAGTTTTAGCTGCCACATGTGCGATGTGTGAGCTCCTCTACATTTTAAATTTCCTACCTCAGGATGTTGATCAGGAGAAACAAAAATGAAAGCTACCAAAGCATCATAATTGTATATAAAAATAATAAATTAAAGGCTTTAGAGGAGACTTGCAAGTGTGAGTGGAGTGTTGTAGGTGTGTAATCAGGGGCTGATCCGTAAACTCACGGGCTAATCTTGCTGATAAGGAAGCGTTTCTGTGACAAGTCCCAAACCACAAAGCACTATGGGATACTTGTGATGACATAAGAAGGACCATTGAATTCTTTAATGTTTCTATGAGACGCCGTCACACCCTTTAGGTCTGATGGTGAGAAATATATTGTGTTAATGGGTTATTGCTCATTTATTGTGCGCTTATTCAAAGTACGACATTATCCATCTCTCTTTAACTTACTATTCTTGCTGATAAGGATCTATGGTAAGCATGAACAAATCCTCAGCCACAAAGCACTATGGGATACTTGGGATGATATAAGAAGGAGCACGGAGACCATTGAATTCTGTGAACCAGACAACAGGGTCGTACGGACATGCTGGTCGCCAAGATGGCGGTTTTATGTTGTTCCTACCTTCATTAGAGATTATTATTTATAATATGGGAGGGTTGGAATTACTTTCAGTAGAGATCACAGTACTTGGTATCCAGGGGAGGGGCTTGTTGTCAGGAGGTGTACCCGGAAACTCCCAGATTTTTTTGCAAGCTAAGTCCTTAGTGTTAATTTGCTGTGTGTTTGCCTATATTTCTGGGCTTATGTGTGTGCTTGAGTATGTTTAGGTTTATATGCGTGTGTATGAATTTATACATGTGTGAGTGTTTGTGTGTCTATACATGTGTGTCCCTGTGTATGTGTGTTTTTATATACATGTGCAAATACATTTGTGTAGTTTCCTGTTCCTGACTGACTTCCCATCACTGACATTTGTCTTTATCCCTGACCTTTGGCCTTGTCCATGACCTTTGGCTTACTCCATGACCTTTGGCATTGTCCATGACCTTTGGCATTGTCCATGACCTTTGGCTTTGTCTATGACCTTTGACATTGTCCATGACCTTTGGCTTTGTCCATGACCTTTGGCTTATTCCATGACCTTTGGCTTTGTCCATGACCTTTGGCTTATTCCATGACCTTTGGCTTTGTCCATTACCTTTGGCATTGTCCATGTCCTCTGGCATTGTCCATGACCTTTGGATTATTCCATGACCTTTGGCTTTGTCCGTGACCTTTGGTATTGTCCCTGACTATTATCTGTGTTCTTCCTCCCTACTGAGCCTACTAGTCAGTCTAGAAGAGCCACATTACAGTTTCAACAAAACAGCTATAACAAAATGCACATTGATTAAAATAAGTTTATTGGTATAGTGAAGATACAGAGCGTGAGCAGATATTGGGAACAGAATTGGACTCAGAAGAATCAGACAGGGCTTATTTAGGGTGGAAGCTGCAGTGGGTAGATACCATAGGTCTGACTCCTCTCACTGATTCGCAAATATGGTGGGTGCACAAATTCCATCTTTGTTTCTGTAATAGCCACATTTACATACACACTCATCTATACATATTTCCAAGCATTATCTGTCGTGTTCAGGTTTACAGGCTGATGCACATTTGTTAACCTCGTTAGGTCCATCGCATTTCACTGCAAAAGAAATGAGAAAAAATATCTCCTGTTATATTCACTCTCATCAGAGAACAAAAGGAATCAGCCGCGGGGGTTACAGGTACATTTGGATAAAGGAAATACAACTAAATAATTTACTGTATTATGTAGAAGTGCCAATATTTGGAGAAGTTGATCGGATCTGAGTGTCGATGATAACAAACACTTGGCCATCACCTATAACTAACTACTGCTGTATGAAGTGACCCTAAACAAGGCAAAGAAGACAAGGAATAGAAGCCCAACAATAGAGCTGAGCGGCGCCATCTTGTCATTATATGGGATTAATGCCGCGCTATCTGCAGAAACTGTAATAATAATCATGGAACCGAACGCAATCCCAGCACAGGTCATACAGCTGTATCTGATCTCATTGGCTGAAAGTTTTATTTGTATTCACTGTTTGTTCCTCCATTAATTGCTATCACTTACTACATAATCTGCTTTTCTCAATGACAAATATAGCAATCAGTCTTTTATAATATAGGAGAATATGTTTTAACTTCATCAAAACACATAATAACATTCAGATAAGATATAACTTTATAATAATAAAAGTCAGTTGAAAATAAAAATATGGAGACCTGGATCTCTAATGCTCAGACCATCCACCAATGCCACACACAGACCTACAGAAAACAGAGAGAATCTGATTAATGGAGAAAAACACTTTATAGAGTCTATACAATCTTTATTTTTATGTTATTTATATTTAAATATGGTTAATCCTCATAAAAGGTATGGATTTCTGGACACAATATGAGTTGGGGCCTCTGCTTCTGTGAGATATTTTGATCATGTTTGGGACAGAAGGATTGAGGGTAATGCTCCATGGCTAGAGGAACGTACACTGGATCTGGGAGGAACAGCCGCCATGTGCCAGGGTGACCAAAAAACATGGAATATAAACGTAATGTCACCAAACTGGCAGATTGTACAGAGTGAGGGGTCTAGGGGGTCTTATTTCAGATACTGTAAAGATTGGGAAGTCAGTAGGATGTTTGGTTGTAGGTGTGGTCTGAATATAGATCTACGGCGCAGCATTAGTACCTCTCTTATTATGATGTAATTATCTCTATTTAGCTTCCTGGTGACTTTTTCTGCAGCTTTATTAGATCTTTTTCCTACCACTGTAGGAATTATTCAATCGCAAATCAATCAGTCACTCAATCACAATATAACCATTTATTATATTTTTGAATTAGATAATTCCTGCATTATTATGCAAAAATGCAAAAAAAAATTAAAATATGCTGGTATGCCATCCATGCTCACCGGGCACAGCATTAATACCTTGAAAGACCAACTGAGAATGTGGAAATATCACATTAACAAAACTGTCAAACTTTTACAGATCCACACAACAGAAGACCTTCAAGACTTAGACTTCCACATTGATATATATATATATATTGCCTTCTCTTTCTCACACTCCCTCTTCTGTCTCCCTTCTCTCCATCTCCCTTCCCCCCCTCTTTCTCTCCCTTTCTCTCCATGTCTCTCTCCCCATTCCCCTCCTTTCTCTCAATCTCCACCCCTCTCTCTCCCTCTCTCCCTCTTTTTCTCTTTCTCTCCATGTTCTCTCCCTCCCCCTCTCTCTCCTCTCACTCTCTCCTTTCTCCCCCTATCCCCCACTCTCTCTCTCCCCTCTACCTCCTTTGCTCTCCCTTTTCTTTCTCTCCTCAACCCTCTCTCGCCCTCTACCTCTCTCTCCCAACCCTGTCTCTCTCCCCCCTCTCATTCTATCCCTCTCTCTTTCTCTCGCTCCCCCTCTTTCTCTCCCTCTCTCTTCATCTAGCTCTCCCCGTTTTCCTATGTATCCCCCTCTACCTCCATGCCTCTCCCTCTTTCCCCTTGCCTCTCTACCCCATTCCTTTCCCTCTCTCGCCATGTCTCCCCCTCTCACCCATGCATCTATCTGGCCATGTCTCCTACCCCATGTCTCCCCCTTACCTCTCTCTCCCTCCATGTATCTCCCTCTTTCCTCTTGCCTCTCTCCCCCATGCCTCTCCCTTTACATCCACGTCTCCCTCTTCCCCATCTCTCCCCTGCTCCCCCATGCCTCCTTCTCGCCCCATGTCTCCCCCTCTCCTTTCATGTCTCCCCCTTACCTCTCTCTCCCCCGCATGTGTCTCCCTCTTTTCTCTTGCCTCTCTCCCAATGCCTCTCCTTCTCCCCCCCATGTGTCTCCCTCTCCCCCTATGTCCCCTCCTCACCTTACCTCTATCTCCCTCCATAGGTATCCCTCTTTCCCATTGCCTCTCCATTCAATGTCTCCTCCTCTCCCCCATGCCTCCTTCTTCCCCCATGTTTCTCACTCTCCCCAAAGCCTCCCTCTCTGCCCCATGTTTCCCTCTCTCCCTCCATGTCTATCCATTCCCTTTCTCTACGTCCCTTTGTCTCCCTTTTTCCCCATTTGGCTCTCTTCCCCATGCCTTTTCCTACCTCCATGTCTCCTTCTATACCCCCATGCCTCTCCATCCATATCTCCTTCTCTCCCCCATGCATCCCTTTCCCCCTCCATGCCTTCCTCTCTCCCACTCCCTCCATGCCTCACCCTTAGCTTTCTCTCTCTCCTCCATCGGTCTCCCTTTTTTCCCTTCCCTCTCCCCCATGTCTCCCCCCATGCCTCCTTATCCCCCTCTCTGTCCATGTTTCCCCTCTCCCCCATGCCTCCCCCTCTCTCCCCATGTCTCCTTATCTCCCCCATGCCTCCCTCTCCCCCTTCATGCCGCCCTCTCCCTTCATGCCTCTCCTCTGTCTCTTATCTCTTGCCCCTGCTCTGTGCTGCTGGCTCTCCCATCTGCTTCCAGCAGACACAAGCAGAGATAAGGGAACAGGGGACCTGGGGAGGAGGAATTAGAGCTAGGTGCGGTGAAAGGCAGGTGGGGGCATTTTTGCCACCCCCAAAGAGGTTACACCGAGGCGCTCCCCTCCCTCGCCCCCACCACTAGACTACTACAATATTGCTAGGTCATCGACTTGGCCACAAAGAGTTATATTTGAACGTGCAAAATGATGGCAGATCACATCAGATGTAAAGTCCTGTATGTTGTGTACTTAGTCGCAACTAGACCATAGATAACAAGTATTAGATAACCTCTAGTGAGCATATTGAGGACCACTGACCACCATGGACAGCTCAGCTTTAAACATGAGAGTGAAAGTGAAAATGGAAAAGATGTTCGATGAAATTATGTTATTTATTTTATCAGACTCTAACCACAAACGACAAAGGTGTTGTAGACCTAGGTCTGTATTTCTTTTATTTAATACTTATTGTCTGTATTGTTTTTGAAAGGTTATATATTGTTTGAATTTTGTTGTTGTTAAATAATTCAGTTGTGTCTGACTCTCCATGCCCTATAGACAAGTGAGACACGTCTATGTTTATGTCTCTGTAATGCTTATCCATAAGTTTCCAATGTCTGACCTCTCTTCCCTAAATGGTATAGATCACAGCTTTATTGAATTGCACAAGCTCCTTCACAACGACAAGGCAGCCTCCAGAAGCCAAAATTATTATGTATTTTAATGAACCCAATGTGGTTTTCCTCTGTAAAAAAAAAAAAAACATTGATTGCTATATTTGACATGGAGAATACTTAATTGTATGTAGTAAGAGATAGCGATTATTGGGCCACCAGAAATATTCCTGGACATGGTCTAGAGCTTTCCAAAAGTCCAAAGGTTCCTTCTTCAAGTGACTTGTACACAGCTTATAGAGATGACTGGATCGGAAATATAGACCTCCGCGGTATCTGAAATTAACGCCTATTACCATAGAGGTCTATAAGAACTCCCATGGCATCCTCAAGGACCCACATGGCACCCTAATAAAAAAAATAGCCCTAAAGTTAAAAGAAACTACACTATTAACTAAAAAATACACTACAATTTCACTAACTACATTACAAAAATTAAATTATAGCAAAAAAAACCCTGTATGGAGAATAATCCATACTTACCAACACATATCTTCAGCCCTGGATAAAATGGCTATCCAAGGTGATAGAAGAATCATGTCCTCTACTGTGTTGAACACTAAATATACAGGAAATCCCTATATGTGCACACCTATTATTATTGAATCTCCTTAGGGACAAACATTAAAACGTCACTTTTATTAAATCTCTTAAAATAAAAAAAGTAAATATTTCTTCTGTGTTGATTGAAACCAGCAATCCTCAATCTTCTGGGCCATGGAAAGGGCAACCTAAAAAACCTGACGTTCTGAAAAAAATACAGTAACGGAGCTCCTCCTATGTAGAGCTTACCCTCCGCAAATGGCTTTTGCGTCTTAAATACCATTTTTCGTGGCTTCTGAATGGTTGAAAAATGCAGCCAACCAGAACTGAGTATTTAATGTCACCATGCTCAATTTTTTTTCGTGGGACAATTGTTTTAACCAATCAGAATGCTCAGCTTGACAGACTTTATCAATATGAGCATTCGGATTCTTAAAAACACATTTTCCACATAGAATTGAACAGGGTGGCATCAAATAGTCAATTCTGATTGACACATATTTGAGCCAATCAGAAGCCATAAGAAAAGTGAATTTACACCACAAAAGTATGGCAAAAGCCATGTGCGGTGGTGGAGCTCTTCATAGGAGGAGCTCCGTTAGTGTGTTTTTTTTTCCAGAACCTCAGGTTTTTAGATGGAGGACCCTTTGCATGGCCCAGAAGATTGAGGATCACTGGCTTCAGTCAAGATATGAGGGGACCTAATTCTTCAATCAAGATGGATAGTCCATTTTATCAAGGGCAGGAGATTGAGGATCAGGACATCGCAGACATTGCTGCATGGGCATTAAGGGCAGGTAAGTATGGGTTTTTCTCCATACAGGGTAAATATTATTATATTATTTTATGCAGTTTTATTTTATTATTGTATTGTATTTCTTTGCTTTTATTTTTAATACAATTCTTTTTTTTCCCAGAGATTAATTTTATTTCTATTGTAATGCAATTTTTCTATTGTAATGTAATTTTTCTTTTATTGTAATTTAGATTTTTTTTGTAATTTTTCTTTTATTGTAATTTAGATTTTTTTTGTAATTTAGCTAGATTAATTGGTTGATATTGTTTATTTTTAATAGTGTAGTGTTTTTTTTTTTATTTTAGTTAATCGTTCTGACATAGGGTACGATGAAGGTTATCTTTAGAATACTATTGGGGTCCATCCGTTCTCCTCCATGTGACTTCCTTCTCTAGTGGGAATAGTTGTATCCAAGAAGGTGACTCCGATGAATCTTGCAGGGTCAGACCGGCTTGTGTGTTAATTCTTTTTTCCAGTGATTTTGTGTTGAAGTAACTGAGTTTCCTTATAACAGTAGTTACTATCACGCATTTAAAAAATAGAAAAATGACGTTAACGTAACGGGTTCACCTCTGTCCTAACAGGTTAGAGCCGTATAAATCTCTGGGCTACAACAACCTTGTGTATTTATCCTCTTTTTTTTGAAGAAACAGAGATATCAGACTTCCCATGAGTCCTTGCTTACATTGAGATCCAGTTCCATAACCCAGTCAATATGCATGAAATATATTGTTTTTATTTTTTTCTGTGTTTCTTTTCCTTAGCCGAGTTGAAAGCACTGTCAGTTTTAGCTGCCACATTTGCATTGTGTGAGCTTCCGCTTCATTTAAAATTTCCACCCAGGTCAGCAAGTAGATCAGCAGAAACAAAAATGGTAGCTACCACAGCATCATAATTGTATATAAAATAATAAATTAAAGACTTTAGAGGAGACTTGCAAGTGTGAGTGGAGTGTTGTAGGTGTGTAACCAGGTGCTGATCCGTAAACTCACGGACTAATCTTGTTGATAAGGAAACATATCCATGATAAGCATGAATAAGTCCCGAGCCACAAAGCACTATGGGATACTTGTGACCATTGAATTCTGTGAGACCAGACAACATGCTCGTACAGCCATGTGGATCGCCATGATTTCAGTTTTACCAGTTACTACTTACATTACAGATAATTATTTACATTGTGGCAATGTGTTCTTTTTACTGGGCAAACAAAAGAGAAGGTTGTTGTTTAGCAAAGGTCCCATGACTCCTCCCACTGCGCAGAAATCTGTCCATGCTCCCTAGAATCACAGCTTTAGAGACACTGAGTGTTAGTTTTGTTTGGTTATTCCCCTTTTCTTTTATACATATAATATATGTTGTCAGTACTGTGACTTTATTTGTACTAGCCTGGCTGGGTGATTTAGAGCCCGGGTACTTATTAATGCTGTTAGACTGATACAAGCACCCGGGATCGGGCCTGGTGCCCATTGGCGGACTCTTCTAGAACCATTTTGTTAGGATTTTTCTGTTTTGTTGGAAATGGTAGTGAGAAGCCCAGTAAAGGAGTTCAGACATTACTGCGATGAAGAAATAACATGCCACTTATTGTTTATGGGCATACATGTATGTTGATGTGTATTTGATCATGTATGTTTATTGGTAAATGTGTATGTCTGTGAATGTATACAGTAAATGTGTGAGGGTTTGTGTGTTTACATGTTTGTGTGCGTGTGTATGTGTTTTATATACATGTGTAAATACTTTGGTGCAGTTTCCTGTTCCTGACTGACTTCCCATCCTTGACCTTTGGCTTTGACATTGACCTTTGACTTTGTTTCTGACCATTATTTGTCTTTTTTCCTGCCTACAGAGCCTAATGGTCAGTCTAGAAGTGCCACATTACAGTTTCAATATAACAAGTACAATGGACATTGATTAAAATAATTTTATTAATATAGTGTAAAGATACAGAACGTGAGCAGATATTGGGATCAGAGAAGAATCAGACAGGGCTTTGGTATGGCGGAAGCTGCAGCGGGTAGATACCATAGGTCTGACTCCTCTCACTGATGCACATGGTCCTGGGGTACACAGATTCCCTCGCTGTTTCTGTAATAGCCACTTTTACATACACACTTAAATACACACACTGTGATGCATGGCTGGCCAGGGGGGTCACCTGCACAGGGTGACCCACAGATTTGCACCTCGTTAGGTCCATCGCATTCCACTGCAAAAGAAATTAAAAAATTTCTCCTGTTAAATTCACTCTTATCAGAGAACAAAAGGGTCGGCCGCGGGGGTTACAGGTACATTTGGATAAAGGAGATAAAAATAAATAATTCACTGTATTATGTAGAAGTGCCAATATTTGGAGAAGTTGATCGGATCTGAGTGTCGATGATAACAAACACTTGGTCATCACCGATAACTAACTACTGCGGTATGAAGTGTATGGATACCAATACCGGATCCAGGTGAGGGTCCATTGGAAGGAATTATGGTTTTATTGTGTCATTTTGTAACAATACAAATAACAATAACCTTCTTTTATACACCTATAGACCTGTCTATTTACTCCAAAGGGCCCATGTCTATGGCATTATATTGAGAGGAACAAGTGCGTCCTGTCAGTACCGTGTACCCTGTATAATATACAGAGGAGGAAACACCACCACCCGGTCCCACTATCGTGATAAGTTTCTACACTATAGGTCACTCACTTTTCATACAAAACGTTTGTCTCTGTATTTCTGCGCACGTTTCTGTAACTATAGAAAGCGATGAGCGAACCTAAACACCTCACACCCTCTGTACAGTATTTATAGAGTAAGGTGACCCTAAACAAGGCAAAGAAGACTAGGAATAGAAACCCAACAATAGAGCCGAGCGGCGCCATCTGGTCATTATATGGGATTAATGCCGCGCTATCTACAGAAACTGTAATAAAAAATCATGGAACCCAACGCAATCCCAGCACAGGTCATACAGCTGTATGTGATCTCATTGGCTGAAACAGTTCTATTTGTATCCACTGTTTGTTCCTCCATTAATTGTTATCACTTACTACATAATCTGTTTTCTCAATGACAAATAAAGCAATTTTATACTATAGAGAATATGTTTTAAGTTCAGCAAAACACATAATAACATTCAGATAACATATAACTTTATATTAATAAAAGTCAGTTGAAAATAAATATATCCAGACCTGGACCTCTAATGCTCAGACCATCCACCAATGCCAGACACAGACCTACAGAAGACAGAGAGAATATAATTAATGGAGAAAAACACTTTATAGAGTCTATACAATCTTTACTTTTATGTTATTTATATTTAAATAGTATTAGTCCTCTTAAAAGATATGACCGTCTGGACACAATATGAGTTGGGGTCTCTGCTTCTGTGAGATATTGAGATTATGTTTGTGACAAAAGGGTCGAGGGTAGCGAAAATTACGCCAGACCTGGTAGGAAAAGCGGCCACGTGCCAGGACAACCAAATAATGTGAAAAATAGACTAAATGGTACATCACTGACAGATTGCACACAGTGAGGGGTCTATGGGGGGCTTATTTCAGATACTATAAAGATTGGGAAGAAAGTAGCAAAAACAGGCGAGTCAGTAGGATGTTTGGTTGTAAAGGATTTAGCAGAAACATAGGCCCCTATTTAATTGTGAAAATCCCACTTACAGAATCCCATAATGTAGCCCGTAAAGGTTACTGATATTTAATTGGCTTCTCTTAGTTACAGACTCAAAATCCCTGTGGTTGCCAAAACCATAACGCCGTCCTAGTTATCTAGTTATTCCTTTGACGTTTCAAGCCCTTAAATGTTACCAGTGCTAAATGGAGCCCACTAGTAATATCACTAATAAATATATTAAATACAACATATCCCGTATTTTGTAAGTTTGCGAGTTTTCAGTCTTGTGTCGGTGCTTTGGCGAAACCTCTATGGACACTGGGTTCTAAGCTCAAAGACCGTTCCCGCAATCCTTTGCAATGTGCTAATATTGCGATTGTTTTTGCCTTGATCGCATCCCATGTATAGCGCGACGGCACATGTTGATGCGTTACAAATAAAAAAAAATAATAATAATATCCCAGCACAGATCTCTGTGGCACTCAGCCAGTAACCATCCATTCCTCATAATCTATAACTCGGACCCCTTCACCCGGTGTCCTATAAATCCAACCCTACAATATACTGGGTAACAATTAGTATATTATGTGGGACAGGAGCAAATGTTAAGGATCAAACCATCTCAAAGACTATTCATCATGGCTGATGTTTGAGGCGTTGGATATCACTTACCTAACCCAACGAGCAGAAGGATGGTGGTCTTCATCTTTCCTTCACTAGAACTGAAACACGACACAGTCTGTTAGTTACCAAATATTAAAAACACAGGTAAAAAAATTCATGGACCATGTACATTACACAGATCTGATAGAAAATCACACAGGAATATCATAAAAACATCTCCACAGTAGAGCAGCCAGATAAAGATTTGGAAACCACTCACCTGTCGCTGTGTTTTGTACAAGGAATGGACTCTGTGTGTGCCCTGGATTCCCATCCTTATATACAGGTAAGTAGGACACAGACATAATGTATGCAAATTAAAAGTGTCAATTAATTCACTTCCTTCTAATGTTTGTAACAATTCTTATTTTAGAAGTATTTTGCAACATGGGTGTGAGTTCCTCTATGTCCAGAGGTATTTTATAATCCCTCATGCCGGAAGTTTAATATTTACTGCCTTGTAGTTTACAAAATGCATGGAACTGATCCAAGTGATGAAACACGTATGCAAAGTATTAATGTTGCACCATGTTTTGTGCAATAAATGTGCTGATATGCTCACCTGTTACGGTATCAATCCCTTTACAGACTGATACTGGTACATATCATTCAGCTTTTCAGGGCCTGAATTACATAGTTACATAGTTACATTGGGCCTCATTCTATTATCGGCCGTAGGAGCTGCGGTGCCGCAAGGACCGGCCGCAAGCTATTTGCCTATTCTATTTCCCTCCGGCCGGGGATTCCGGCAGGCTTGCGGCCGGCGCCTTGCTATCCCTTGCGGCCGCACGCGCCGGAGGAAAGCCTTTGATCTAAAACGGCCGCAAGAAAATCCCGGTTGCTATTCAATTGCTCCGGGAACCCTCTCTGCAAGGCTAAAAGCGAGCCGCAGCTTACTTGCAGGAAAAAGGTCCCGCTAGCACCAATTAAGCACATTATAAAGCCGAAATAAAGCCATCCTGCACTCTGAGGAGACTATAAAGTGATTGTAGGTGTTAGCAAAAATAGCACAACATTCCCCTATACTCAAATCCGTAAATAAAATATTTTTTAATTTATGTCAAAAATCCATGTAAAAAGTCCAGAGGGCTTGGAGCACCTCAGACCTGCCCACGCGGCGGCCGGAAAATAAACAGTTAATGTAAACTCGGATTTGGGCTGATGTGCAAGCTTGAGAGTGGGTTGCTATGAATCCTCATGTCCCCCAATATGATCCCTAGCATTTACAGAGCTGTACAGTGCAGGCTTGAATTTATTTTTGCGTTTGAAGTTTTCTGAGCTTACGGCCGGTTGCAAGATATACGGCCGGCCGTAAGAGGAGATCCTTGCGGGGCCGTTTAATAGAATTGCGAGGTAACAGAACCCCCGCAAGGAATCGCAGCCTTGCGGCCGTTTTGCGGCTGATAATAGAATGAGGCTCATAGTATTTAAGGTTGAAAAAAGACCTTCAGTCCATCAAGTTCAACCTTTCAAGATCTCCCCCGATCTGCAATATTCGGATTAAATATATAAAAATATATATATATATAAAAAAATCAAATCCCTCCTGATCCCATACACCGGCGACCGGACTTCTCCCTGGATCAATACTGCCTCTCTAATTATCCATGATAACCCTGAATTCCCTTTTAATTAGGAATACATCCAGTCCCCTTTTAAAGTTATCTATCGAATCCGCTTTCACCTCCTCCTCTGGTAGAGAATTCCACACTTCTTTACTGTGAAGAACCCTTTTCTTTCTCAAAGGTTGAATCTTTTTACTTCTAACCTCAAGGGATGTCCTCTTGTTAGTTGAAAACCTCTTGGCACAAAAAGCTCCCCTGACAAATCTTTATACTGACCCTGGATGTATTAAAAAAGGTAATCATATCTCCTCTTAGATGCCTTTTTTCTAGAGAAAATAAGTTTAATTTGGTTAGTCTTTCTTCATAACTTAGCCCTCCATTCCCCTTAGATTTGTTGCTCTCCTCTGTACCTTTTCCAGCTCTAAAATATCCTTTTTATGAAGTGGTGCCCAAAATTGTACTCCATATTCCAAATGAGGGCGTACTAGAGATTTGTATAGTGGCAGAATTATATTTGCTTCCCTGGCTTCTATACCCTTCTTAATACATGCTAATATTTTATTTGCCTTTGCAGCTGCTGCTTGGCTTTGAGCGCTGTTACCTAGGTGGTTGTCCACAAGCACTCCCAAATCCCTTTCAATATCTGATACACCTAGATTTGCTCCATTAAGATTATAAATGTCATGGCTATTTTTCCTTCCCAGATGCATAACTTTACATTTATTCGTATTAAATCTCATCTGCCATTTAGATGCCCATTTCTCAATTTTATGTAAATCTCTTTGGAGGGAAAGCACATCACTATCTGATTTAATTACCTTGCACAACTTCGTGTCATCAGCGAAAATAGAGACACCACACTCCAATCCTACCTCTAAGTCATTAATAAATATGTTAAAAAGGAGAGGACCTACTTCAGAATACTGAACCCTGAGGAACCCCACTTACCACATTAGTCCAATCGGAGTATGTTCCATTTACAACAACCCTTTGCTTCCTGTCTTTTAGCCAGCTCTCAATCCATGAGCAGATATTTACTGCAACTCCTGTATCTCTTAGTTTGTACAATAGTCTCCCATGTGGCACTGTATCAAAAGCCTTTGCAAAATCCAAAAAGACTACATCCACTGAGTTGATGTTTGTTGATCCACTGAGTTGGTCAGTGTTTTTACCTATCAGTTCTCTGTCCCAGTCTATACTTTGTATTGCTGCCCTTAGACCGTTAAAATCTGCCCTTTTAATATTAAGAGTTTTCGTTGGCCCCTTAAAATGTTGTTTTTTTAATTCAATCTCCAATGATACTGTGTTGTGATCACTGTTTCCCAAAGGTTGCCCTATTCCAACATTTGATACTATATCAATATTATTTGTGATGAGTAAATCTAAGATAGCTTCATTTCTAGTAGGCTCCTGTATAACCTGGGCCAGATAATGATTCCTGAGTGTACTCAAGAACCTGCTCCCCTTAGCTGAACTGCTGGTCTCATTTATCCAGTTTATTTCAGGGTAATTAAAATCTCCCATTATTAGAACTTGCCCGTGCTTAGCTGCATTTCCAATCTGTAACAATAATTGTATTTCCTCACTTTCAGCTATATTTGGGGGTTTATAGCATACTCCTACTAATATTCTTTTGGAATTTGCTGCTCCGCTATTTAACTCTAACCACAAACATTCAGCTTTATCACTAGGTCCAACATAAATATCTTCTCTAACTATAGGCTTAAATTCAGGCTTAACATACAGACAAATCCCTCCTCCTCTTTTACCATTGCCTCTATCTTTCCCAATTAGGTTATAACCATCCAGATTAACAGTCCAGTCATGAGATTCATCCCACCACGTTTCGGTAATGCCTATTAAATCCCATTTTTTCATTAATTGCTAATAATTCTAACTCTCCCATTTTTCCTAGCAAGCTTCTGGCATTAGCAAGCATACACCTTATGTTATGAGTCTGTAGTTCTGAAGTGCCTGCCACTGTACTTGAATTACTTAGCACTACCTCCCTATTGACTATACTACCCCTCCCCCATCTCCTCCCCTATATACCCTCTACACTTTCTACCCCATTACTTATATCTAGTCCCCCCCCCCCTACTAGTTTAAAAACTCCTCCAGCCTTTCTACCATCCTATCCCCTAGTACAAAAGCTCCCTCATCATTAAGGTGCAATCCATCCCTGCTGTAGAGATTGTACAGAAGTGAGAAGTCAGCCCAGTGCTCTAAAAACCCAAACACCTCCTTAGTGCACCACATCTTTAGCCACGCATTAACCTCCCTAAGCTCCTTCTGCCTCCCTTGGCTAGCACGTGGCACTGGTAGTATCTCAGAAAATACTACCTTGGAGGTCCTTGCCTTCAGCTTATTACCTAGTTCTCTAAAATCATTCTTTAGGACACTCCATCTTCCACTAACTTTGTCATTGGTACCAATATGTACCAAGACCGCCGGTTCATTTCCAGTCCCTCCCAATAATTTATCTACCCGATTCACAACATGCCAAACCCGAGCACCCGGGAGACAGCAAACTGTTCGATTGCTGGGATCTGGGTGACAAATCACCCTGTCTACCTTCCTAATAATAGAGTCCCCTACAACCAAAACCTGTCTATTGCTCTGCCTATTCTGCCCTCCCTCTCATCCAGTAGAGCTGTTCTGCCGGCTGTTAGAGGGAACAGCTCATTCTGGCATTGCCATTCCTGAATGGACATCCCCAACAGTTTCACTCAATCTGGCAAATCTGTTGGTGTTTGCCAACTCAGAACTGGCCTGCCTCCTCCTGTTCCCCCTGCTTTCCCTTGTAACTGTAACCCAGCTACCTCCCTGGACATCACTCTACCCTCCATGCTAGGCCCAGCTAAACTGTGCTCAGTGAGCACCAACCCCCTTTCCATTGGAGCAAAATCACTAAGTGCTGCAATTCTCCGCTCCAGATCTCCAATTTGAGCTTCCAGAGAGGCAACATGCTCACACCTCTCACAGGTATGGACCCTGGATCATCTGTTTCAGTATTGCATACATATGACAGGATGTACACTGAGTGAGGTTGCCACTGGACTGGACAGTTCATAAAAGATCTAATAACTGGCAACAAAATGCTAATCTGGCGGGTCTTCTAAAGACTTGACCATATTGGGGAACAGTCCCCATGCATTCCTCCATAGGCAGTAGGCCCTCTAACAATTGGCTCGTTCATTCTTTTAGGCAGTGTCCTGATTTAATAATTCCATTTAAGGGAGGAAATTCAACTAAAGACTATAACCCATCCTCATTGGCTGCAGCCTAGACAATATGAATAGCACCTACCAGACAGTATGGCAGTTGGCCAGAGAAGGCTGCAGAAGGAACTTTGAGCATGGAAGAAAATAGACACAGCCACCCCACCACCATATTCCCTCAGACCCTTTGGAAAGAGCCAGGATGATATATGGTCCAGGTTGCACAACCTATAAGCATCACAGGGGCCTGTGGATCAAGCCTCCCAACTCCTACCAGCCCACTTCCCGGTCCCACTGGGTTTTCTCTTTGGGCTGAGCTGGAGAAGGCTTGATCCACATGTCCTTTTGACGATTGTAGGTAGAGGAACCTGGCCTTCTCTGGCCAATAGCCAAATCCCCTGGTAGGCCCTCTTTCCATTGGCCAGTCCTCAGCCATAGAGGATGGATTATAGTCTTTAGTTGAATTTCCTAATTGGCTAGGAAATCTAATCAGCCAGTCAATTTTAGCAAGGCTGATGTGTGCAGCTTCTCCATAGGCTCACCATCCAGGGTGGGCAATTCATACCCACATTGTCCTACTACCTTTCAATTGGGCCACCATGGGCCAATCACAACCCCACTGATGTAGACCCTCTCCCTATTGATTGTGCCCTATTCAAGAGTGGTTTGTAGTAAATATTTAACAGATCCATTGTTTTTACTCCAAAAGGTGTTTTTGAAACCTCAAATAACGTGACACTCTTTTTGAACTCATTTACATAGTATTCTGACTCTTTTTCATGGGGAGATACACGCTATTTTATTATTTTAACCCTTTAATCCCTGTTCTTCAAGCTTATTATCATTGAATATTTGCTGGGCACTGAGGAGCCCATTTACTCCATGATCTACAAGGTGAATCCTGTAGAGAAGGCAGAATGGTCCAGGAGCTCAGCTGGTACTGCTTCCCCCGCGTCCCAACAGTAGATATCTGATGGATAGCACACAGGATTCATCACTCACTGACACATGTATGTGCACATATTGTGTATTATATTGTATTCCTCTTGAATTTTGTACCTGTAAGGAGTTACAGTATGTCAAATTAACAAGACATGTAAAACAATATGTAATTTTTAAGCATTTTAAAAAGCATGTTTTTACCCTTACACAAGATGTTTTGCATGAAACAAAAAGCTGTAGCTATCCCAACTGTCTGCATGACTTTGAAGGAGTTATGTCAAATTAATGAGACATAGAACACGATATGTAAATTTTAAGCATTAAATTGCAGTCCTTACACAAGATGTTTTGCATGAAAAAAATATTCTAAAACTAAAACCTGTTTAAACTTCCTTTAAACTAACATGAGGCTCAAGGATAGCACACAGCTAAAACCCCCATAATCTAATAACTATCTTCTCCTGTCAAAAACCATCCACTTTGCCCTTCTCCTGTGCCCGCTGGAATTCAAGGTCTATATACAATAAGCTTACTTTCATTCACAACCTATTAATTTCCAATTCCCTCAATCTTCTCTCTTCATCAGGCATTGCCTCCCCTGTAGTACTCACTTGGTGACCTTCACTTTAGTCACACACCTCGACCTGGCAACAAACAAGGTGGAGATGTAGGCATTCTACTTTCCTCTTATTGCACGTTTCATTCCATACCCCTGTTCCCTCCCTTTAATTTAAATTTTTTGTTCGCCTCTTCTTACCTATATCTCTTCCTGTTGCTGTAATCTACTGGCTACCTAGACCACACTCTGCTTCTTGGCTCCCTCAGCTTCTCTCCTCCAAGGCTCCTTCACTCCTTCTTGGCAATTTCAACATTGCCATTCACACTTTCTTCTCCATGGCTGCCGCTAAATTACTTTCACTTGCCTCTTCCCTCTGCCTTTCACAAGGGAGAGATTCCTCAACTCATCATGCTGGACATTCCCTTGACCTTATTTTCACCAATCTCTGCACCATCTCCAACCTAGTCATCCTTCCACTCCCTCTATCTGACCACCACCTTCTAACCTTCAACATTACTACACCTTCATATCACTTCCCTTCTTCATCCACTACACCATCACCTGTAGAAATGTCCAAGCTCTTGACTCCCAACGGCTCTCCATTGTGCTACAACCCCTTCTCAGCCCCATCACCAACCTCACCTCAACCTCCACCTCACATTACAACTTGACTCTTACTTCCACCCTTGACACTCTTGCCCCCTTAACCTCTCACAAACGGCCTCACTCATATCCATAACCGCGGCACACTAAACAAACACACTACATCCAAAGGTGCTCCCGTACTGCTGAACGTTTATGGAGGAAATCTTTGACTTCTTCAGACTTTGTCCTTTACAAGTTTATATTGCACTGCTACTTCTCTGCCCACAACCTTGCCAGACAGCAATACTTCTCAACATCAATATCTAATTTATGCTCCAACCCTATACATTTGTTCATCACTTTTAACACTCTCGACCGCCCTCCTTTACCTCCCACCCCCTCTTGTGTCACTGCTGTGGACTTTGCCAACCACTTTAAAGATAAGATTGAAAACATTTGTAACAAATTATCCTCTCAACCCAGCTCACACATTTCCTCTCTCAACAACCAATAGCACTCAGCCTTGCACCTTTCCCATTCCCACATACATTATGGACTGCTTTAACCTTGTAACTGAAGTTGAAGTCTCCAATCTATTCAAACTCTTGTCTTACTACCTGTCAGAAAGATCCCACTCCATCACAGTTAGTCCCTCACCTCTCTATCACACTTATCCCTGCTCTAACACATATATTATATATTCAACCTTTCCCTAAACACTCAAACGTTTCCATCTCTAATACATGCTATAATTACACCCACATTACACTCACATCTTGTGATCCAGCTAATGCACTAATTATCACCCTACAATTACTACTTCCTCCAGTTTCAAAACTGCTTTAGTGGCTCATCTATAATTACCTTACCCAATTTATTTCCTCCAATTCTCTTCTTGACTCCTTCCAATCCGGTTTCTGACCCATCACTCTACAGAGACAGCTCACAAAAAAAAGTTACTAATGATTTGAACACCGACGAATCGAAGGATTATTTCTCTATTCTAATCCTCCTAGATCTCTTTCCTGCCTTTGACACAGTTGACCACTCTCTTCTAATCCAAATTATCTGCAGCAAGGAGTTAATGTGGGGACACTTAGGGGGTCCCAATGTTGACCCAAGCATAGAGGGGGGGTTCATTTTAGGTGCCGCGGCCGGGATTGGCTAATAGTGTGCCGGGGGCCCTTTAAGAAGCCGCGGCGGGGAATTTAAAACTTTTAAATGCAGCGGGGGCCTGATCGGTGCCGATCGGGGACCCCCGCTGCAAGGGGTTAATGGGCTACAGGGGGATGTGTTTAAGGAGCAGGGGGAAGCAACACACGGCTGTCTCGGGCTGCTCCGAGGCAGCACGTATTGGATTTAGGATCCCTTGCTAGCACTTTTTTGTGCTCGTAGGGATTCTTCCAAGCTGCGAGATTCACCTCATAGATTTAAGGCTGCGTGTTACTCCGTAGCTCTCTCGGAGCTTATTCTCTGACTTTTTTTCGGAGTCATCTCGCAAAGCAGGCTGCGAGGGAAGTATTGGGGATTTGGTCCTCGCAAACAGCAAAAAACTGCCTTTTGCGAGGACCGAGGGAACTACAAGGGCTAATTTAATAAGGCCCTTAGTGTCTCCTTTTCCGGCACCACTTCTTCTCCTCACCATCTGTCTGCTGGTGTACGCCAAGGGTCAGTTCTAGGCCCACTCGTCTTCTACATCAATACTTCCTCACTTGAAACCTCAATAAAATCTTTCAGATTTCAGTACCATCTCTATGCAGATGATACACAAATTTAGCTCTCAACACCAGATCTATCTCCTTCTATCCTAGCATGAGTTTTCAACTGCCTCTCTAGCATATCCTCCTGGATGTCCACCCACCATCTCAAACTTAACATGTCAAAAACTGAGCTCCTTATTTTTCCACGCTCTACTACATCATCCATTCTTCAAATATCTCTCATTGTTGACAATACAATTATCACTCCCTCCTCCCAAGCCCATTGCCTTGGAGTTCCTCTTGATCCTGCCCTCTCTTTCATTTTTCATAAATATATATTCACTCACCAAATCTTGCCTATTTCATTTTAAAAATATCTTCAAAATACGGCACTATCTTACACAAGACACAACTAAAATTCAAATTCATTCTCTCATCATACCTCGTCTCGACTACTGGAACTCTGTCCTTGCTGGCCTCCCCATCACCTGTCTGTCGCCACTACAATCACCCAATGCTCAATGTCAGCATTACCACTCCACTGGCTCCCATAACCTCTAGAATAAAATCTAAAACCATGACCCTAACGTATAAAGTCCCATTTATCTCTGCTCTCATCTCAAAATACTCCCCCACCCTCCATTCTGCTAATTACATTCTTATTTCCTTCTCTCTTATGACCTCCTCTCATTTCCGCATTCAGAACTTTTCTCATTTTGCTCCAATTCTTTGAAACTTCATGCCCCGTACCACTAGACTTTCCTCCTACCTCAAATCCTTCAAAACCTCACTAAAACCTCATCTATATAATGAGGATTATCACCATCATACTTAATACGCCCAATGTATCTATCACCTTCCAAGTCACATATATTGTAAGTTTGACATTTTTTAATTGTAAAGGATGCTTTAAAAAAGGTCCTCTATCTGCTTAAAGACAGGGCTCTCTTTCTTTTCTCTTGTCATTGAATCTATACTGACATTGTTCATATCTTCTGTTAGTCCTATGAATGGCGCGAAGGAATATGTTGGCGCATTATAAATATTAGATAACTAGCGAATTGCCCGTCAAAAAATTATGGCAATGAAATTGTAAGTGAGCTAAGGGTGTTTGTTGTATATAATGTGGCTGATGTAGCGTTGTTCGTTTTCTATGTCGTGCAAGTTTTTCGTAATATTCGTTTTCTATGTCGTGCAAAATATTCGTAGCTGTTTGGTGGGCTTTTTCGGAATATCCGTAGCTGTTTGGTGGTGTTTTGCATGTTTAGGGACCTTTAGCCTCGTTTTCGTTTTGTTCGGCGGCCATTTTTTCTCTTGCTTAGGTGATTTTCTGGTCTCTAAACTCCGAAAATTGTGGTTAAATCGAGGTGTAACTTCACTTGCAGAGGTCCTCGGTGCCCCCCTTTGCTGTGAGTAACCTTTTTATTTGTTTGTTGTTTGTATTTGTTGTGTTTGTAATGTTTTTGGGGTTGCGTGGGTTGCGTCCTTGTTTTCTAATCTCGTAGGTGTTTTTCCGCAAATACATAGGTGTTTGGTGTTTTTTTGCGTCTTTAGACTGCTGTAGCCTCGTTTTCGTTTTCTTCGGTGGCCATTGTTTCTCTCGTTCAGAGAATTTTTTAGTGTCTAAACTCTTTTAATTTGAGTTAAATTGAGGTGTAACTTTAGTTTTCGAGGTCCAGGATGCTCCCTCTTCCTGTAAGTAAGCTTTTTATGTATTTGTTGTGTGTATTTGTTGTATTTTTCATGTTTTGATGTGGCCGTTTTTTGCGAGGTCTCACAATATGTGATAACAATAATAATACATTTGGTTTCTGTTGGGAAGTTCATGACTGGTACATGCACACAATCAATACTCACCCTTTCTCCTGGCCTCCCATTGTCTGGGACTACAGCGTATCTGGAAAGCAGGGTAACTGCACTTCCACTTGACTTTCTGGCTGTTTATTGTAACTCCAGTGATGAACTGATGTTTTATTTCAGCCATATTGACTCGATTAACCAATCCTTTTCTCTTTTGAGCTGGGTGCTAACTTCTCTTCAGATTCTTTCTTGTTAGTTCTCAAGTGTTCCTTCTATAAGTGCCTGTGTCCCTTTTGGTAAGTTGACCTTTTACTGACAAAACACTTAGATCCTTCTACAGATGATTCAGAAGAGAGACTTGTAATGGCCCGATGCCATTAGCTCTTCAAAGAACTTAGATCCACATTGTCCAGCCCACTCTCACATTCCTTGAGGTAGTCCTCTCCAGAAGTGATCCAGTACCAATATGAGCACTGCTTTCTCTATAGAATTGATTTCTGGACATAGCCATTTGCATATGAGGTGCATTAGGTCAAATATCTGTGATCTTGCCACCCAGGACTGTCGCAGACTGGTTCTCAGCCTGCTAAGAGACTATTCCATCCTAGACAGTCCTGAGGAGGAGGCCTAAAAAACACCCCTGTCCCTGGCCCAACTTCAGCCCCCTACCCATCACCATCACCAATCCCCTTCAGCCCTCACTGGATTGTCTATTTTTTGTCTATTTATCTTTTTAATAAAAAGCCCCCAAAACATAAAGTAAATGGCTTAATTCAGCCGCACAAAAGAAACACATAAATAAACCTAAAACTACAGGCACATCCCTAATCATTCCTTGCGTCATTTCTCTGCTCTCAGGCAATAGAAACCAGTTCTCTTTGCACAATCCATTTCAACATTTAGTGTTATTTCATACAGGCAGACGGGTGTGGCTCTGACCCGCCCTTCTCTCCACCCTGACTTGAGGCACTTCTCGGCTCAGGTCTCTTTGCACAGTCCACTTTCAGCAGTACTTATTTTCCCTCTCTTCTTCAGAGGCCACATACAGTTTTATTTTTCAGTAGAAGATGGATGGGGCACTGGCCTGCCCTTCTCTCCAAATGCCCCACGCCAGGAGCACTTAACACCCTTTTTGGCATGTGCTGTTTTCTTTGCACAGAATTCTCACTGTAGTAGAATTATACCGGCTCTTTAAAGTGTACCTGTCATTATGATGTCATGATTGGGTTCAGTAATTGATATGTTTTTATGTTAAGTTGATTACCCTATGTATGTTAATTACTGTATGTTATGTTGCTTGCCTATGTGGGATTGACTTGTGATGTTGGATTCTGTATGTTGCATGTTTGGTTCATTAAGTGTTAAATAATTTAGAATAAATAGATTCAGTGGAGATTCAGTTAGTTACATAATGTGTGTTTCTGAGGAAAAGCCAGTTTGAAGGCAGTCTGTGATGTCTGAGAAAAGTGTGGTAACAGCTATCAGTGACTGAGAAGTCTAATATATATATGGAATAAGACATCTGGAATATATATATATATGTATGTGTGTGTGTGTGTATGTGTCAGAATCCATAGGATTAATATATATATGGAATAAGATATCTGGAAGATATATATGTGTCAGAGAATAGCTGCTCCTAAATAAAGGGAGGTAACTCAGGTAACTGAGATATCTAGAAGATATATGTATGTGTCAGCATTACTACTGACGTGGATGTTAAGATGTTATGAAGCCTTGCAATACAAAATCCAGAAAACACACAAACTTTTACAGAATGTTATCAGTTCAAGTTTAAACACACATCCATTAGACTTGTTATGAATTACAACAGCAATTAAAGCAGTTCCTGATTTTTTTAATGCTGAGACTGTGTTCATATTTTTAAATGCTGCATCTGAGTAAGGGTCCAAAGAGACATCTGCTGCCTTGGTGAAGGAAAAAAAAACATGAAAGATCTGCTGGGTAGGTTTGGCCATAACAGCCTTATCAAGCCAGACTGAAGAAAGCAAATCATAACAGTACCTTTTAATTTAAAAACAGTCTCTGTGATGTTGTTTCTGTTTTTTCTCCAAATGGATGTGCAGCTATCTATACAGCAAGACTTCTCTTTCCCAAGTTCCTGCTTCCATTGGGTACAGAACACTTCTTAGCGACTCCGCAACCAGAAAACAAACACCCCTGCACCCCTGGTTCACAACCAGAAAGCAAGCACACACCCCCCTCCGGTTCACAACCAGACAACAAGCACACACACCCACCCTGGTTCACAACCAGAAAACAAGCATACACACCCACTCCGGTACACAACCAGATAACAAGCACAGACTCAGCCTCCAGTTCTCAACCAGAAAATAAGCACACACACACCCTCTGGTTCACAACCAGAACACAAACACACATACCCCCTCTGGTTCACAAATAAAAAACAAACACACATACCCCCTCCGGTTTACAACCAGAAATCAAACACACACACACACCCACTGGTTCACAACCAGAAAACAAGCACACACACCCCTCCGGTTCACAACCAGAAAACAAGCACACATACTCACTCCAGTTTACAACCAGAAAACAAGCACACACACACCCTCTGGTTTACAACCAAAAATCAAGCACGCACACCTACTCCGGTTCACAACCAGAAAACAAGCACACCTACACCCTCCAGTTCTCAACCAGAAAATAAGCACACACACACCCTCCGGTTCACAACCAGAAAACAAAGACACACACCCACTCCAGTTCACAACCAAAAAACAAGCACACACACCCCTTCCGGTTCACAACCAGAAAACAAGCACACATACCCCCTCCGGTTCACAACCAGAAAACAAGCACACATACCCCCTCCGGTACACAACCAGATAATAAGCACACACACCCTCCTGGTTCTCAAACAGAAAAGAAGCACACACACAACCTTCGGTTCACAACCAAAAATCAAACACACACCCCTTTCGGTTCACAACCAGAAAACAAGCACACACACACCCTCTGGTTCATAACCAGAAAATACACACAAACCCTCCGGTTCTCAACCAGAAAACAAGCACACACACACACACTCCAGTTTACAACCAGAAAACAAACACACATACCCCCTCCGGTTCACAATCAGAAAACAAACACACATACCCCCTCCGGTTCACAACCAGAAAACAAACACCCATACCCCCTTCGGTTCTCAACCAGAAAACAAGCACACACACACCCAATCCAGTTTACAACCAGAAAACAAGCACACACACACCCTCCGGTTCTCAACCAGAAAACAAACACACACACTCCTGTTCACAACCAGAAAACAAGCACACACACACTCCGGTTCACAACCAGAAAACAAACACACACACACCCTCCAGTTCACAACCAGAAAACAATCCCCCCCCCCACACACCACGGTTCACAACCAGAAAACAAGCACACCCTCCTCTTCACAACCAGAAAACAAGCACACACACACCCTCCGATTCACAACCAGATAACAAGCACACACACACCTGCCGGTTCTCAACCAGAAAATAAGCACACACACACCCTCCAGTTCACAACCAGAAGACAAACACACACACACACTCTCCAGTTCGCAACCAGAAAACAAGCACACATATTCCCTCCGGTTCACAACCAGAAAACAAATACACATACCCCCTTTGGTTCTCAACCAGAAAACAAGCCCACACACACTACAGTTTTCAACCAGAAATCAAACACACCCACTCCGGTTAACAACCAGAAAACAAGCACACACACACCCTCCAGTTCTCAACCAGAAAACAAGAACACACACATCGTCCGGTTCACAACCAGAAAACGAACACATTCACCCCGTCCGGTTCTCAACCAGAGAACAAGCACACATACCCCCTCCAGTTCACAACCAGAAAACAAGCACACATACTCCCTCCGATTCATAACCAGAAAACAAGCTCACATACCTCCTCCGGTTCACAACCAGAAAACAAGCACACACACACTCCGGTCCACAACCAGAAAACAAGCACACACATGCTCCGTTTCACAACCAGAAAACAAACACACGCACACCCTCCGGTTCTCAACCAGAAAACAAGCACACATACCCCCTCCGATTCACAACCAGAAAACAAGCACACACACCCTCCGGTTCACAACCAGAAAACAAACACCCTCTCACCCCTGGTACACAACCAGAAAACAAACACCGCTCATTCTGACTGGAGGCTTCTTAAATCCCTCCTGATTGGTTTCAGGTGCAATCATTCATTGAGCTGCAGTTAAGTTAATCCTTTTAACTTTAAACTGGATCCACAGCCATCATAAATTATTTGCTTCACTTTGTCACAATATATATATATTGAGGAACTTGCTCCATTGACTAGCTCTGGCACTAATAAGTAAAATGCAGAACAAAGCGTAGTGCAGTATGTTTCTGACACAATGCATGGAGCCCCAACTTCTAGAGCAGTGTACCACAATGTACCACAATGAAGCTGTGAGCTATATCATGTAGGGTCACCCAAAATGGGCAGGTCATTGCAGAGAGGTCAGACATATTGCAGTCCCCTGGAGAAGTAACTGGCACCCACTCTAGTATCTTTGCTCTGATAACCTTATGTATAAGAACAACTAGACACAAGATGCGCCTGCAGTGCTGAGTTCTATAGGATCAAGGAGTGTCAGACACGACTGAACGACTGAACAGCAACACCATAAGAAGATATCTCATAATACAATTGTTTAAGCCACATTTTGAACATTTTATCATTTTAGAAATTCTGGTCTTTTGCTGCCAGCTGCTGGTATAAAGCTGTATGTCATGTATTTCTCAACTGCTGGTATAAAGCTGCATGTCATATATATATTTATGTCCCAGCTGCTGTATAAAGCTGCATGTCATGTATTTCCCAGCTGCTGGTATAAAGCTGTATGCCATGTATGTCCCAGCTGCTGGTATAAAGCTGCATGACATGTATTTCCCAGCTGCTGGTATAAAGCTGCATGTCATGTATTTCCCAGGTACTGGTATAAAGTTGCATGACCTGTATTTCCCAGCTGCTGGTATAAAGCTGCATGACATGTATTTCCCAGGTACTGGTATAAAGCTGCATGACATGTATTTCCCAGCTGCTGGTATCAAGCTGCATGTCATGTATTTCCCAGGTACTGGTATAAAGTTGCATGACCTGTATTTCCCAGCTTCTGATATCAAGCTGCATGTCATGTATGTCACAGCTGCTGGTATAAAGCTGCATGTCATGTATTTCCCAGGTACTGGTATAAAGTTGCATGACCTGTATTTCCCAGCTGCTGGTATAAAGCTGCATGACATGTATTTCCCAGCTGCTGGTATAAAGCTGCATGTCATGTATGTCACAGCTGCTGGTATAAAGCTGCATGTCATGTATTTCCCAGCTGCTGGTATAAAGCTGCATGTCATGTATTTCCCAGCTGCTGGTATAAAGCTGCATGTCATGTATGTCACAGCTGCTGGTATAAAGCTGCATGTCATGTATTTCCCAGGTACTGGTATAAAGTTGCATGACCTGTATTTCCCAGCTGCTGGTATAAAGCTGCATGACATGTATTTCCCAGCTGCTTGTATAAAGCTGCATGTCATGTATGTCACAGCTGCTGGTATAAAGCTGCATGTCATGTATTTCCCAGCTGCTGGTATAAAGCTGCATGTCATGTATGTCACAGCTGCTGGTATAAAGCTGCATGTCATGTATTTCCCAGCTGCTGGTATAAAGCTGCATGTCATGTATTTCCCAGGTACTGGTATAAAGTTGCATGACCTGTATTTCCCAGCTTCTGATATCAAGCTGCATGTCATGTATGTCACAGCTGCTGGTATAAAGCTGCATGTCATGTATTTCCCAGCTGCTGGTATAAAGCTGCATGTCATATATTTCCCAGCTGCTGTATAAAGCTGCATATCATGTATTTCCCAGCTGCTGGTATAAAGCTGCATGTCATATATTTCCCAGGCACTGGTATAAAGCTGCATGTCATATATTTCCCAGGCACTGGTATAAAGCTGCATGTCATATATTTCCCAGGCACTGGTATAAAGTTGCATGACATGTATTTCCTAGCTGCTGGTATAAAGTTGCATGTCATATATTTTCCAGGTACTGGTATAAAGCTGCATGTCATATATTTCCCAGGCACTGGCATAAAGTTACATGACATGTATTTCCTAGCTGCTGGTATAAAGCTGCATGTCATATATTTCACAGCTGCTGGTATAAAGCTGCATGTCATATATTTCACAGCTGCTGGTATAAAGTTGTATGTCATGTATTTCTCAGCTGCTGGTATAAAGGTGCATGTCATGTATGTCCCAGGTGCTGATATAAAGCTGCATGTAATGTATTTCCCAGGTACTGGTATAAAGCTGTATGTCATGTATGTCCCAGGTACTGGTATAAAGCTGTATGTCATTTATTTCTCAGTTGCTGGTATAAAGCTGCTGGTATAAAGCTGCATGTCATGTATTTCCCAGGTACTGGTATAAAGCTGCATGCCATGTATGTCCCAGCTGCTGGTATAAAGCTGCATGTCATGTATTTCCCAGGTACTGGTATAAAGCTGTATGTCATGTATGTCCCAGGTACTGGTATAAAGCTGTATGTCATTTATGTCACAGCTGCTGGTATAAAGCTGCATGCCATGTATTTCCCAGGTACTCATATAAAGCTGCATGTCATGTATGTCCCAGCTGCTGATATAAAGCTGCATGTAATGTATTTCCCAGGTACTGGTATAAAGCTGTATGTCATGTATGTCCCAGGTACTGGTATAAAGCTGTATGTCATTTATTTCTCAGTTGCTGGTATAAAGCTGTTGGTATACAGCTGCATGACATGTATTTCCCAGGTACTGGTATAAAGCTGCATGTCATGTATGTCCCAGCTGCTGGTATAAAGCTGCATGACATGTATTTCCCAGGTACTGGTATAAAGCTGCATGTCATGTATGTCCCAGCTGCTGGTATAAAGCTGCATGACATGTATGTCCCAGGTACTGGTATACATCTGTATGTCATTTATTTCTCAGTTGCTAGTATAAAGCTTTATGTCATATTTTTCCCAGCTGCTGGTATAAAGCTGCATGTTATTTATGTCCAAAATGCTGGTATGAAGCTGCATGTCATGTGTTTCCCAGGTACTGGTATAAGGCTGCATGTCATGTATTTCCCAGGTACTGGTATAAAGCTGTATGCCATGTATGTCCCAGGTACTGGTATAAAGCTACATGTCATATATTTCCCACCTGCTGGTATAAAGCTGTATGTCATGTATGTCCCAGGTACTGGTATAAAGCTGTATGCCATGTATGTCCCCGTTACTGGTATAAAGCTACATGTCATATATTTCCCAGGTACTGGTATAAAGCTGTATGCCATGTATGTCCCAGGTACTGGTATAAAGCTGCATGACATGTATTTCCCAACTGCTGGTATAAAGCTGCATGTCATGTGTGTCCCAGCTGCTGGTATAAAGCTGTATGTCATGTTTTTCTCAGTCAATGGTATAAAGCTGCATGTCATTTATGTCCCAGCTGCTGGTATAAAGCTGTATGTCATGTTTTCTTATATATTACTGTGTGCATTATGTTTCTGGTTTACATAAATTTCATTTTATTCATGTATCTTTTTGCCTAATTACTATATATTTTCACATTGTGGTCAATATTTAATTTAATTTGATTATAAGTAGTTTAGTTATAACTTAATCATCATGAAATACATTGAATTATCCTGATAGTAAGTGCAGGTCACATAAGTCTCTAGCTGGAAGAGTTGGAAAACATCATGAAAAGGGTTAAATTGCTGCTAAATTGAAATTTAAGTTACAAAAATCTGTAGTTATGGATTTTAGTCTGTGTGTAGACTGTGTGTAATGAGCGGCATCAACTACTGGCACTAATTAGAACTAGCTGTGCAAGCTGATGTTGGAGAAATAATACAGCCATGTTGGTTTGCTACTAATCCACATCTTTTTCTAAATGAACTCTAATAATGAAAAATAACCAGATGACTCTGTTTTTCTTGGTGCCATGCCTGCGTGTGGGGTGAGTATGAGATATTTTCCACTACATATTTGGTGCCGTGACTCGGATCGCACCCCAATTCATAAGATAACACCCCAAGCTTCAGAATTTCGTGTGAGGTGCCGTTTGACAGCTAATTATGGCTAGGTCATGCGTGTGCCTTCCACGGGAAACTCTAGACTTGTATAGATTGGAGTCGTGAAAGAGACTGGGAACTTGATATGATCTAAAAAGGTTATATTATTAATATTATTAATTGGTGCATGTTGCTCTGCTGCTTCTTTTATGTTCTGTGTAATCTGCCTGTCCTCAACCCACTCCCCCCTACCTGGGACCTCTGGTGAACTGAATGTTTACTTTAGTTTTGAAACTGTGATTAATTAATTTTTGTGCATGTTGAGTTTATTTGTAGTTAGATTGTTAAAGAAAAGTATTGTTAGATGCATCCTGTTAAAATATTTTGAATGTCCGTTATATCTATGATTAATTGTTAGTAGAGAGAGAAATAATTGCCCGTATTTCTTTATCTAACTCTGAAGTTGGCAACATGCCTAGAGGAAAGATAAGCATATAATGTGTTTTTTAGTTACAGAGCAATCAATTAAAAGTAACAGGAGTCTTTCATAAGTTTTAGAAATGGAATCTTATATGCAAAATTGCCCCTCCCCAAGGAATTTGAATTGGCACATTGCCAAAGGTAGTTCTTTGCAGATAAATATGTGGAATACCGTATATGGAACGCAGAAACGGTGAGAACAGTCATTTAACAGTCAGAGGAAAACAGTGTTATTTGTTTTGGTTGGAGAAATAGACAGAGAGAGAGAGAGAGAGAAAAGTGTATCTTTGATGTAATTAGTTCTTCTGATAAGAATTTAACATGGTCAGAAATGAAAGTATTTGCAAATTAATATATTACACGAATGTTATACTTGGAAAATACTTGTGAGTAAGAAACAGAGCTTGGAAAAGGATAAAAGATATTTTTGGAATATATTGCTGAGACCACTTTAAATGATGTCCGTAGCAATGTTTGTACTGGTGATGGAATCTGTTTGGTGTTGTCTTCTGTGGCCGATAGTAAGAAAGGGTTTGTTTTGTTATGAAGTCATGTTTCAGAAATTATTTAAAAAAGAAGGTTTTATAATTAAGTGATAATTTTCTGTAGTATGGTCTTTACCCGCAGTTCCCGTAATAAACCACTCCCTTCCCCAGAAGTTTAGAGAGCGTGAAGTAAGAGTAGACCCTTGAAGATAAATAATGTGTTATAATGAGACATACATGTAGATCAATAGCCTGTGCATATATAATTGTATTCCTGCCCACCTAATAATAAGTATTATGCTGATATCTACTGCCCCCGGACCTAAAATACTGTAGATGCATTGCACCTGATGTTCCAGCATGTAGCCAAATCCTGTTGCAAGTGTAAACATTTTTTTTTAATGGAAATATTTTTAAGAAACAGTTTTTTTCGTACTTTATTATAGAAAACATTGTGTATTTATCTCCATAGAGTGTAATATGTAATTTGAGAAATTGGTTTTATGTTATATTTTTAGAGCTTGATTGATATATATATATATATATATCTTATTTTATTCTTTGATTCTTTCTGATACAATTATATTTCGGATTAATCATAGGTAGATACATCACATATAATAGTTGTCAAACTGCGATTTGTCGTCACGCTTGCAAGTCTCGAGTTGCGAGGTAGCCGTTGAAGCACAGAAGTTTTCCGAGCTCGGAGCACTTAGCAGATGAGCGCCAAATCACTCATCGTCTGTAAGCCTCCTGCAAGCTTTGCAAAGCGAGGCGAGCCATTGAGGCATGGAAAAATAAAATAAATAAACCTCACACACAGCACGGGGGGACAGCCAGGACGTCTGGGAGTCAGGTTGCTCGCGAATTTAAGATGAATTTGCAGAGTTTCGGCACTTGAAAATCGGCTAATCGAGAAAAAAAGTGGTGGTCGAAAAAAATGAAAACAAGGCTACACGACCCCAACCGCGCAAAACACCGTCAGCCACGTACCACTTTTACCCAGGAACATGTGGGGTACAAAATACACTATTAGGAAGGAAGGAAAATGCTTGCGAGCCGAGTAACACATAGGCAAACAAGGCAAGTTTACAACACTAACTTGCAGCTAATAACATTACAAATCTAAAATGGCGTTTTACCTGACTAAACAAACGATTTGGCTTTGCGAACGCAGGCTATTTACACTGCACACTTGCCACATTGCTGACACTTTCTCCTAAGGGCAGCAACAGTCCAACTGTACATTGTATGCTGCATAAAAATAAAAATAGATTGTTAGCTCTTCAGGATGTTGATTGCTGGCTATATTAATTAGAAATAGGTAAAGTATATTAATTTATTAAGTAATTAGTTAATTCATTATTATTAAAAAATATATATATATAAAAAAATAAATGCTAAATAGCATATTTTACACTGCTGTTACTTTATGAATACATTAATGCTTTGCACTTCCTAATATATTTATTCATTCCTAATTAATTAACGCACATTAATTTAATAATTATTAATTAGTACTGGAAAATAAAAATGTATACTTTCCACTGCACTAAATAAAATTGACTTTTTACACTGCAGTTATATATATCTGGATTACTGCTCATTGGCTGCCAGCGATAGCACTCTCAAAGCAGTTACATATTTAAATCACTTTATTATGCTGTGAGACCTGAAAACATTTTCTAATTTACACTGCCCTAAAAATATTGTATATTGAACACTGTACTTATATATCTGTCTTTGCAATGAGCGCCGAACTTGATCGTTGCAAAGCACAAAACTTGAAGGACACGAGGGGAGAGCCTCAAAATGAGTGCCCAAGGTGCTCAGAGGAGCAAAAGTACACGAGGAGAGAGGCTCGCAATGAGCGATAAAGGTCCTCAGAGTAGCAAAAGCTTTACATTGTGTGGCAAACAGCATTGCCATGGCTTCAAATTGTATTGCCCCATCATTTTTGATTGGCAAGTCGCTAGTATATATATATTATTTGCAAAGTTAGTTGTTTTTATTTATTTTTTATTTATTTATTTTTTGGTTTTTACAAATCGATTTAAAAACATTTATGCGCATATAAATATTGTGAGCTCAAAATTATATAATTGTATGTTATGTGCTGTGCCCCGTCTATGTTGTCTAAATCCTGTGTTCATGAAAAAAGAATGTTCAAACTAGCCCCATTCAAGTGGGTGGAGCTTAGTGACGTGGAAAATGTCATGACTATGGACCCACCCACTCCTTCCGACTCCACCTTTGACACCTCACAGCCTACTGTATGTCAGAAGATCCAACCTCTTCTGGAGCAAGCCAGGGACTTATGCTAAGATTAGAGAGGAGTGGTTTGGAGTGCATATGACAGCTGATATAAAGAGAAAGGGGGTCTGGTTTAAAGTGTTCAATACAGAGTTTAGAGATGTTTATGTGTCTGTATAGCATTTTTTTTCTATATGATCAGATGCTGTGGTTGAAGTGAAGTGAAGTGAATATGAAGTAGATTGATTTAGATATTGTACATGTAAAAGTGTAATTACTGATACTAGGATTAGGATATATTAAGAGATGTTGTACCTGAGGAGGTATTATTTTTAGATTTTAACTAAAGTAAATATAGCTTAATAAAGGAGAGACTTCATAGAAAGGTGATAGGGTAAATAAAGGTGAATAAAGGAGAGCCATCCTAGAAAGATGATAGGGTAAATAAAGGTGAATAAAGGAGAGCCATCCTACAAAGGCGGACATAGAGTCTTCCATTTAAAGGCGAGTAATGTCTAGATTAAGGTTCTGCATTACAGTGTTGATTGATGATTGACAATGGAATTAAAATTTGCTACTTTAATTTCAAATGTCGTTGAAGTGAAAAAAAAAAAAAGAAAGAGTGAACCACAAATTAACTGGGCCCATGAATGTGAGTGTGAGTACATAGTGTGAGTAATGTGAGTACTGTGTGTCAGTACTGTGAGTATTGAGTGTGAGTACCATGTGCAGTAAGTGCTGTGTGAAGAAATTGAAGAAAAAGGAAGATTGGTCCTCTGTTCTGTGTTGTTGTTGAGTGTGTTTGAACATATATTTACAGTGTTATGAAGTGTGTGAGCTAGATTGAGGTCTGTCTATGTGTGAGGACATCATGTATGTACTAATTGTCATATGAAGTTGTGTTTTCTGAAAGAGAGATCTGTTGTTGATCTCCTAGAATGGTGTATGATGAATATTGGTATTCATATAGGAAACCAATGCAAACATTATATTATTGCATTTTTAATAACTAATGCACATGGGGGGTGCACATATCACTAGAAATCAGTGTATGATATCTTGTCTGGTTATAGAACCTTATCATACCAATTCTGTATTGTTTTATGTGTTATGTTTTGTTTATTCATGCTGGATAAGCACTATAATATTGTAACAGTTATTCTTCCAGGACAATCCCCAGCTCAGATGATAGCCATGGTGCAAATGATTAGAGAATTATGAAAATCTTTCAAGGTATTTCTAGGCCTCTAAGAAAGAAACATGATAAGAGGTGGATTACATTATGAGTTGTGAAAAGATTTTAGAGCTTTATTAGTAAAGGTACAGTATATTGACAGTAATAAATTTACAATTTCCTTTTAAATATACAAACTGTTGCATGATAAATTAAGTAATATCTTATAACTTATAGAGACATAATTAGTAGTATTAAAACTGTTCTAATTATAATTTTTGCTGCTTTAGCAGGAGTAGAAAATAATGGTTCATTATATATTATACAAGTATTTAATAGGTTATATGCTTTGCATGATTTACATTATCACTTAATTTCAGTTGATACCACCCCTTGTTTATTATGGAGTTATGCAAATGTTATATTTATGTTACAATTAGGGAACATTTTAGGATAAGTATATATCATGTTAAAATGTCTAGTTATAAGATGTAGGAAGTCTCTTGTATGTTTGAATTTTTGTCATACTTGTCTACCCCAGAAGAAGATGACAGCTAATGCGTGCCTGTAAAGACAAAGAAAAGATAAGCGTGCCCTGATATATGATGAGAGAAAGTATCTATCAAGTGCCTATTGTTATAACAGCCGATAACAACAGATACAAGAGATAGCTTCAGAGGTGAGATGGACACCTGAAGCCACTAACCTAACCTTTACTGAAGGTCAGACAGGAACAGCACAGTTTGACTTTTGTACAATCATACCCTGCAACAAGATAATAACCACTGGAAATAATGACTTTACTGATGAGTGGCTTGTTAGTCATACTACAGGGAGAGCAGATGTGTGGTGGTATTATGGAGGACTAAAACTCAGACAAGTTTCCCCACCCAACTGACAAGGAACTTGTGCATTAATACAATTGGTGATGGCCTTTTACCTTCTTCCTTAAAAATAACTAAGTTTTACTGCAACAGAAATCTGCAAAGGCCTTGACCCAATCTAAGAGATCCACCCCAAGTGGCAGCTTTGATGACAGAGTCTACATCGACTCCATTGGAGTA
This sequence comes from Discoglossus pictus, assembly GCA_027410445.1. Classification (NCBI taxonomy): domain Eukaryota; kingdom Metazoa; phylum Chordata; class Amphibia; order Anura; family Alytidae; genus Discoglossus; species Discoglossus pictus. The sequence goes on along the minus strand of CM050169.1, from coordinate 239,544,747 downwards.
CCCCGTGCACTATCAGACAAGTTCAAGGCCAGAAATCAAATTGCAGCAGGATTTGAATCCATGTTCAACTGATGGTGACAATAAATAAGAATGTTGACTGGATAAATTATATCTACTATAACCAATAAAGATGTGTGACTATACAAGAGATGCTGTACAAGGCTTGACTGAACAACTAGATAAAACAAGTCTTATGACACAGCAAAACCGCATGGCACTGGACATGCTTCTAGCACAAGAAGGAGGTGTTTTTTAAATGTTTGGCACTGCCTGCTGCACTTCATCCCTAATAATACATCAGCTGATGGGAAAGTTACCAAAGCCCTGGAGGGATTGACAGCCCTGTGAAATGAACTAGCAGAAAATTCAGAGATGAAAAGGCATAGACACTATCAGTGATGATTTTAATCAATGTCGCCATTTTGGTCATTTGTGTTTCCCTGTGCAAAAGGACTGATACAGAGATGGATTGACACGACCATCACACAGAAAGAATACCTATATGAAGCTTTGCAATTCTACGCCGCAAGCTTGCCTACGGACATGGAGGAAGAGGAACACGACAATCATGCCTAAAATCCACGCCCATCCCCATGAAGGACATATTCAAACTCTTGCTCATTGACATTACAATTTGCTAATTCAAATCTGGACTTTTATATCTATCCCACGCTTACTGGACTTTCTCTTGGTAACATATAACACCATCTGTTGATGTTTTCATCCACTCCATTGGACTTTTTCCTTTTTATATGGATTTCGTCAAACAGGTGCTCATTTGTTTTTGTGGATCTATTGTTTTACCATCACGATTTCATCTTTTCTTGCTTCTGCTGTATAATCACAAATTTTAAAGCTTTCATTCAACAGACTATAATATCCGGACTGTGAACTTTATGTTATGGATTCCATTATTGAAAGACTTTTAAATTATTCCACTGATCATATCGGATTAATAAACTTGCGATTTTAGAATGTATATATTGATGTTCTATTTATAACTATGTATTCTTTTGAAATGTTCTTGTTGGGAATGTATTAAGGTAAAAGGTGCAAAGGACTCCGTGAGATAAGATCTAATATCTCTGTGTTGTAGGAAACTCATCTGACTGATATTTTTTGAACTGAGTTTATTTAAATATCAGTCTGAACATCTTGCCTCTACTTCCTAATAAGTTTATCATTTATTTTGTTTAGCTATATGTGTGAGATTTATATTGAGACTATACCCTGTCATATTTGTATTCTTTCCTTTTGATGACAACACTCCCCCCTTTTGTTGGAGAAATTATACAAATATTCTTACATTTTTAGCTTATATATATATATATATATATATATATATATATATATATATATATATATATATATACAATAAGCACTCTTTACAGTTAGTGTGATATTTAGCTGGGATATAAGCATTAAACCAGTAATTTTCCATTGCAAGATATTATGTATGAAATAGTTAAGTCTACATGACTCATGATCTAGCTGTTTCAGTAAGAGACAGAAAAACAGATATTAGTCTAAATAAATTATGTTTTTAGCCATATACAAGGCCATGGCTCAAGGATGATCATAATGTCATTTCTGACCAATGTTCTCACTGCATGATCTGCACATACAGATTAATTAGTGGATATTATATGTAAACTAGGAACTTGCCTGTCAAAAATTACGGGAGTATAATTGTAAGCCTGGCAATGCTGTTTGCCACACAATGCGAGGATATGGCCCCTCTGAGGCCCTTCGTCGCGCATCGCGAGCCCCGTGCTGAGTGCCTTTGGTGCTCATTGCTAGCCTCTTCCCCCCTGTTCTTTACAGGCCCCTTGATGAGCACCTTTGGTGCTCTTTTCGAGCCCCACATCGCTCATTGTGAGAGTTTCCTTCCCGTGTAGTTTAGGGGCCTTGTTACTACTTGTTACTGCCTTGGATTAATAGTTACTGCCTTGCGTTAAGTATTACTTCTTTGAGCTCATTTTTACGTTCTTCATCCTCGTTTGATGTCCCTCTGCCTCATTTTTGTCGTGTTTAAGTTTTTTCAGTGGCCATTTTTTTCTCGCTTAGGCGATTTTCGTTTGTGAAAAAACTAAAGATATGGCTCAAATTAAGTTGCAACCTTACTCACAGGCTCCCTGGCTTTCCCCCTGTGCTGTGTGTGAGTGTGGAAGTGAATTGCTGTTTTTAGCAGGTGTTTCGAGTTGTTAAAGTCGTAATTTTCAGAGGCCCACAATCCATGTACATGCTTTGGTTTCTACATCCTACAGGCCATGATGTTATGAACCGCGCTAAGTCCTACTGTCTTGCGACAGCCTAAGTCCTAAGTGCCTCAACTGCACCCTAAGTCCCACATCAACGGGTCGCCACGCATTACGAGGCTCGCAAAGCGTGACCAACATCGTAAGCTTTACAAACAGCAGATCCACAACTATTACAGTGATAAAATGTGATTGGCTGTTAGATGGATTTTTTTTCATTGCCTTATGTAAACAATTATAAAAGCTGTATCTGAATATATTTATGGCAGTAGCAGCAGTCCACTGAGGGAATCGGTGGCTGCCATGTTGGTTTACTACTAATTCACATCTTTTTCTAAATAAACTCTAATAATGAGAAATAACCAGAGGACTCTGTTTTTCTTGGTGCCATGCCTGCGAGTGGGGTAAGTATGAGATATTTTCCACAAAATTGAGCAGGTGTGTTGCATAGCTTATGTTAATTATATTGTTATTTTTCACATGTCACATAGGGTGATGGGATAGTGCTTAAAGGAACTGCCTTTTACTAGGAAACGTTGTGAGTTAAAATCACACCATCTCCTTATTGTTTTTCATTTTAAATGCAATTAGCCTTTACTTGAGTATCACATTTTCTTTGCTAGGCTGCTTCTGGCAGTTACTGTCTTAACAGGTAAACACTTTAGGGGGTCCCAACAGAAAGGGGTACTAGAAGGGAGCATGTGCCACAGTAGGAACACTTAGACTCAAACCATAAGAGGATTGTTCCACGGACGTCTTGGGAATGGAGTGTGTGCAGAAAGAGTGGGGGTCAAATAGGCCAAAAGCAGCAGAGAGGTCAAAAACTTGGACTGAAAAACGTGGCTTATATAAGAGTATATATGGTACATCACGGCCCATCTAAGAGTGGGAATCAAGAGAGGAATCAGAACATAATAAAAGAAAGTTTACAATAATATAAAATGTATTATGAGTCTGTCACAATGAAGCACTGACTAGATTATGCCTACTTCGCTATCAACACTGAATACATGTTGCCTCCTCCCCTGTCAGGTTTTCTCCATTGAAATCCCAAGTCATATCCTGCAATACTATTATATTATATTATACTACTATCCCATTAGATGGGTTGAGAGCTGAAGTGGCAGAGGTGGGTAGACTGGGGGGGAAGGGGGGGTATGCCTAGACCACCCAATAAAGTAGCATACGTCATTATTAACACATTAAACTCTGGTGTTCTTTTTAATACTATTAGAATAGGGAGACCTCCAGATCCTCACAGGGGTGGGCAGTAATCTATCTCATGTCACTGTCCCTTGTATGCTCTTCTTTTAAGACACTTTGAGCCACATTCAGTTGAGCTTTCGTGAGATCCGTCTTTTTGCGGGCTCCGATCGACTTCCGAGTTACCGCCTTGAAAAAAAAGCTCTGGTTAAACTTGTAACTTACACCCTCCCGAAGCCTTTGATCTGTCAAGGCCGCAAATAGCTATTCAATTGCAAAAATCGCTCAAGACCGCACCCGCACTTAAGCCCGCAAATGGCAAATGGCGGGTTCCAAATAGGACCAGCAAAGGGTTTACAGACTAGTTTGGAACACTGCAAATCACAATATAAAGACACCAATGCACTTTAAAATATGAGGAAAGCATTGGAAGGCATGCTCCCAAATATCAAATATAGCAAAAAATAAAATATTATTTTCTTCATAGGTTGTAATGGTCATGCATATGCCAATATGAAAAGCCATGCTGCAACATGCTGAAAGCTATTAAAGAAACACTACCTGATTAAATAGCAACACAAATACATGCTAATGGCTGACATATTAACCTTTCTCACTCACAGAGGTTATAATGTGGACCCTGGAATATATATATATATATATATATATATATATATATATATATATATATATATATAAACTGCTTATACATGTCACTCATCACATCTACATTGGGAAAACAAATAGTGGCCAAATGACAGTGCCACCTCACATATATCAAGTCCTCGGGGAACATTTTATTATTTGTTTTTCAGTCCTTCAGTCATGTCCGACTCTCTGTGACCCTATGGACTGCAGCACAATTAGCTAGCTTCTCTGACCTCTCTGGTATCACCTACCCAACACTGGCCCTACATGGTATAGCTCACAGCTTCATTCAGGTACACAAGCCACTTCACCACCACCGCTTAGCAATCCACACTAATGTTATTTGATAAATAGCAGAACATAATGGGAGGTTACAAAATGGGAATAATTTGACATCTTGGCACATGGCCACAAGCAATGGCATGGGACATTCCAGGATGGGCGTAGCAGAGATAATCCCTGATGGAGGTGAGTTGACAGATGATCCTGTGCCTCTGCACAGCCTCCATGAGTGTTTGTGGCCCTTCCTGTTGGGCTAGAGTAGATTAGTGTAGTGTATGTTCCCCTGGTCCCCTTCAGTATTGCTAAGTGGTAGTGAAGGGGCTTGTGTACTGCCATGGAGCAGTGAGCTATACCATGTAGGGCCAGTGTAGGTGGGCAGGTCATAGCAGAGAGGTCAGACAAATTGCAGTCCACTGAAGAAGGAACTGGTAACCCACTCCAGTATCACCTGTCATATTCCTATCAGGCTCTCAGGGGAATGATCAAATCCCACAGTATCACTAATTGGAGTTGGCCTGTGTATTAACCCTTTATTATTATTATTATTATTATTATTATTATTATATGTTATATATAGTATAATATTATATCTAATGCTATTATGACTATTATTATTGTTATATGTATTGATCTATAGCATGTTAACCTGGGCTCATGAGTTTACAGATATAGGAATGTGACACTAATGTGATGTATGTGGATGTCCTATAACCCCAACCATTGAAAACACACTGACATGTTGAGAACGGTAGAACAAAGCTTTATTTCATACACAGAGCACAATCAGAAGAGGTAAAGACTGGGCATTAATATTGTGGGTGTGGTATGGGAGAATGCTGGGAGAGCAAGAGGCTTGTGGGAAAAAGAGGATACCTACAGGGGGTAATGCTATAGTCTAGCATAAGCATGATGTAGAGCACCTACCAGGGTCACGTGTGGTCACTACACTGCTGCAACTGGTAGCTGATGAAAAAAAAGGATCATCACAAATTACTCCATTTAATTGAAGAAACCATTAATGTACATAGCACTCACAACTTGTCTACATCTGCTCAATAAAACAGATGATTCAACCTCTGGACTGTGTAATCCAATCCAGTTTCACACATACAGTGTGGTGACAAAACAGAAATCTGAAAAAAGTGGTCAACTAAAAAAGTACAGTCCAGTACAGTGCTAAATGCTGTAACAATATACCAACTCACTTGATTCACATCTGCAAGCATTACTAACTATTAGCTAGATCTCTGGATAATCAGAAATATGGGAAATACCCATTAATACAGAGAGGACACAAAGGTCAGTAGCCAGATTCAATGTTACTTACATCAGACACAAGGATCTGTTCTCAGACCGATATTGGGGTCAGGATCACATGCTTCACTAGTACATATATTAATGCTGTCTGTTATTAACATGCCATTGTGAGACTTTTCAATAGCAGTAGTCTAAATTTCAGCTAACAACAATCATGTCTGAGATATCTAGCTATAAGATAGCTTTAAGATTGTGGGAGCTACATGTTAAGGTGGGCTGTCATTGAAGGATTTCTACTTGAGAGGCACTGGGAAAACCTTACACCTCATACATTTCCTCCATTATGCTTGCAGATGCAGGAGATGCCTTCATGGACCTGAATTGTAACAAAAAAAAAAGAGAAAAAAATAAGACAAAACCTACAAAATAAGTCCTGAAAAAAATCATAAGAAATGCAGCGTCGCTTCTCAACAGCATTCCTCAATGACCATCAATTGGTGACATGTTAAACAGAACCCTACGTGTCCACAGAGAAGAGGATGTGATGGGAGATCCAAGACTCTGTAGCCAGTGTAAGAAGTTAATATATAATTTCCATAAATCATACGTTTTTTGGGGGAAAGGTCACTAAACGAGCAGACCAATAAAGTATAGTTAAAAATATATATTTTACATTGATCAAGATACGGTTACACAATGGGTTTTAGACAAAACAGAGAACAGACAGGAAATAGTAAGACAATATTTACAAATATAATACTTATATACATTCTACATTATGTAATATAAAGATAAAGTACACTACCCCCTATGGTCAGCTTTTGAAGTTCACCCTCCATCTGGTTCTCTCTGGTCCCGATTGCTCAGCTGGGCTCATCTCGATTCCATCCTCCTGGCACACGTCCTCTCTGTATTGCTTCATGGAGGCTCCTTCAACCTGTGCCATCTGTCGGTGCCATCTCTTCTTTAGATTCTTGGCATTTTATATCAGATTTGGGGATTTGTCACACCCTATCTATATGTCATACATGGTAATAAGTTGGATTTAGACAGTTCCACCAGTTGTCAGCTGTCTAAAAATGTACACTTGTCATTTTTATACCTCCTTAAGGCTTCCTGTTTTTACTGTAGATAAGACCTTTTGTGAGTCCTTGAGTTAGGCTAACCACACCTGTTGTCTTTTCCCACAGACAGACTTGGTTTTAGCGAATTACAGTTATACACATATATAAAATATAAATGAATATATATTTGTGGGAATAATACCAAAAAGACAGGAGATATAATGTCTTGATACAAACATACAAATGTAATAACCAATTATTAACACTAGAGTTGTATATAATAATCAGATGGAGCCGACACCCCGCCTCTGGCTCGCCACTGGACGCCGACCTCCTCCTTGATGCTGAAAGAGAGAAAATAAAGGTATATGTTATTAGTATGATGAATAATACATTGTTATGTGCTCATTCATAACTATCTGACATCTAGGCTTGAACCTGGATGATTCTCCTAATTGCAACTCAGATTAGCTATCATTTGATAGATGTGATATATTATTTGGTTCATGTCTTGATCGTTCTTGGCTCCTAATGCTTTCTTGATTCTGTCTGCGTTCTGTAACTGTATAAGCTGCAGTGGGCACACTGATAAATGGACTCTCTATTTCTTATTTACTGTTGTTGTGCCCAGGAATGACAGTGATTTGTCAGCTTCATGGATTTAATGACTCATCCATCTATCCCTTCATAATTCCATGAGCTGTCAGTGTCCTTGTTGGTCATCATGTACATGTGATGTGTGTGTGATGCACATGTGGTGGCATGTTGGTGTATGTCATATTCACCTGACATGGAGGCTGGGTCCTGCTGGGCCACTGGGCCTGAAGCTCCAGCAGCGGGCGACGTTCTCAGAAGGTCCCTGGTGACCCTCTCCCACTCATTATAGGTCACAGTCACGTTCTTGTCCTCCTTATCCATCACCCTACTCACCTTGGACCTGATGTCATCAAATTCGTGCTTGACAGGCCTCACATCCCTTGTCGCTCTGACTACCGCAGTAACCTCTGCCGCTATCCCCTTTCAAGCCTGAGCCCTAAGCCCAGGCTTAATTACCCTCTCCCCTGCAACAATGTTGGGGCCGCCACGGATAGCACCAAGGAGGACCACATTCTCCCGGTGCGTATAATTGTGGGCACTGTGCTCGCGCCTAGCCTCTTGCCCTCTTGACTACGGATGGGGACCCTTGCCTCCCTGACTTGTTGGGGGATGGGGAGTGGGGGATGACTTAACTCTATATGTCTCTATGTGTGTTCTTTAACCTATGTGTATTGTAAATATGTGTAATCTGTAAATATGTGTAAGCATGTATTAAGTGTAAATCCGTATGAAATAGAATATAAATCAATGAAAACGCAAACTACCGCTCTCAAATCTCTCCAATAGAACCTAACCTCTAACTCCAGGTCCTACGTGCTACTTTGTGTGTCGTACTATGTTATACCATGATTGTATCGTAACGGACGATCGCATCTCAGCCCCTTAACAATTTGTGCCCGCGGGAGGGAATTACGGGCTTGAGGCTCAGGCCCGTAACTCGCACCCTTAAGCAATTGAATAGCATCGCAATCAGAGATGAACGGGAGCCTTCAACTCACTTGAAGACATTCAGCTGTCTGCGATCGAGTTGCGGGCTTGGTATTTAATGTGGCCCTTTGTTTCTAAGCAACAAAATGAGTTAAAAATCCTGGCCTTGGGGCACCCGGATCACGGTTTGGCACATAAACCTCATCACCTTCTATAGAATAGTATTAATATAATTAGTGGGATACAAGCACTATGCATGAGTGCTGCTGGTACTGGGGAGCTACAGTTCATTGAGGGAACCATGAATGCCAACATGTACTGTGACATACTGACGCAGAGCATGATCCCCTCCCTTCGAAGACTGGACCGCAGGGCAGTATTCCAACATGATAATGACCCCAAACACACCTCCAAGATGACCACTGCCTTGCAAATGAAGCTGTAGGTAAAGGTGATGGACTGGCCAAGCATGTCTCCAGACCTGAACCCTATTGAGCATCTGTGGGGCATCCTCAAAATGGAAAGTGGGGGAGTTTCAAGGTCTCTAACATCCACCAGCTCCGTCATCATGTAGGAGTGGAGGAGGACTCCAGTGGCAACCTGTGAAGCTCTGGTGACCTCCATGCCCATGAGGGTTAAGGCCATGCTGGAAAATAATGGTGGCCCCACAAAATATTGAAACTTTGGGCCCAATTTGGACATTTCCACTTAATGGTGTACTCACTTTTGTTGCCAACGGTTTAGACATTAATGGCGGTGTGTGGAGTTATTTTGAGGGGACAGCACATTTACACTGTTATACAGGCCGTACACTTACTACTTCACATTGAAGCAGAGGGGCATGTCCTCAGTGTTGTCACATGAAAAGATAGAATAACATATTTACAAAAAATGTGAGAGGTGTACTGACTTTTGTGAGATACTGTATATATATATATATATATGTGTGTGTGAGGGGGGCTCCCAGTATAGGAGTGGAGGCAGCATAAACCTAAATATGGCCCTGAAACGACAGTATCCCCAAAAATATGGGGGATCATATATATATATTTGTAAATATTCCATCCTTTGTCATGCTGTAAAGCTGTGTGATACAGTGAGCATATTAAAGTGAGCATATTAAATGCATCTGATAGAGGAGAATTTATAGTGTCTGAAAAATTTTTATTGCATGAAAATATTCCAAAGTAAACAGTTTAACCATTAGCCTGAAGTTTGCTGAATTTCTTGCATTTGCAAACTGTTTTCTCTCAATGTTTACACCCCCTTAAATTCCCATGGATAATTAGCACAACTTATACAATGTTTCTTTTTGACCTGGGGATTGTGCGGACATGCTCAGTTAGCACCTGAAGTCTGCCCTACTGTGGGAAGTCACATGATGTCAGACACTTTCCTTTAGCCAATCAGCATGCGCATGTGCTGCAATGAGATATCCAAAATGAGCTATCCAATATGCAAATCTCAGTTGCTGGGGGTGTCTACATCACCCCAGCACATTTTTTCATGCAAACATTTTTTGCTAGGTGGGTTATGATGCATTCTACAGGACGCATTCATAACCCACCTCACTTTCATATACCATATACCATAAATGTACAGTGTAACAACTGTATTTCTGTGGAACTAGAGCAAGAAATAAGTTTATCAACGTATTTCATAAATGTATTATTAATTGTCGGTACTATATATATATATTATTCATGAATGCCTGATGTTGCTAATTCCAAGGGATATTACACAGTACAAGGATATCATGCAGTACAGGAATATCATGTAACACAAGGATATTGCGCAAATCAACAGCAAAGACAAGAAAAACATTGAGAAGATTCAATTTCTACACATTTTATGATAAATTCTGATCTTATGCTGCCACCTGGTGGTCATTAGTTGAATGTTCTATTTCCCAAGCAGAGAAAGGCTGCCCTCTGCTGGATTGCTTCCATTGTTACAACCTCATCTGAATTATTTATCTGTTTTCTGGATATTTGTATTCATTTTTTTTTTTAAATAATTACCCTGCTTTTAACACAGGGGCCATATAAAGTCTGCATAATCTGTATAATCACCACTCTCACATTGTCACAACGCGGTGGGCTGGCGGTCTGGGACACCACAAAAAGACAACAAGCCCATTATTATTACAAACTAATATAGCAGAGTAACTGGGGGTCAGACTATCAAGATCAGCCTCCTTACATTTCATCAGATCCTTGTATTATGTGAACTCATCCAGAGAAAGGAAACAAGGACATCGCTGTCTCCATGGGTGATCCCAAACATCCCGGGATCTGGCCAGTCTATCAGACATTACCCCATGTGCGCTTTTCGTTCAAAAATATATCTAACCCCTATTTACCCAAAAATGTTTTATTTTTTCTACATAACCGACATTAAAAGTATTTTTTCTTGAACTGCAATGGTCCTTTAATTTAATAATTAATATATATAACTAGCGACTTGCCTGTCAAAAATGATGGGGCAATAAAATTTGAAGCCATGGCAATGCTGTTTGCCACACAATGTAAAGCTTTTTCTACTCTGAGGGCTTTCGGCGCTCATTGTGAGCCTCTCCTCTCGTGTACTTTTGCTCCTCTGAGCACCTGCGGCGCTCATCACAAAGACAGATATATATTTACTAGCGACTTGAAATTGTAAGGTAGCTAATGCTGTTTGGTGTGTAATAATGAAATATATAATACATTAATAAATGAATATACTTTACCTATTTTGAAGCATTCTGTTGAAGAGCTGACAATCTGTTTTGATGTTGCCGCAGCATTAGTGCTGTGGAGCTGCTGTGTAAGCGTGCTGAATGTGTGCAGTGTAATACTGTGCTTGCGCGAGACGAAACCGTTAGCGTAGTTGTGTACTTCCGCATTGGCATAAAATGGAGGGTAATGTGTGGTATGCGTCTTAGCGGATTATCCGTAGGTCGTTTGTGGTGTTTTGCGAGTTTGTTGTGGTGTTTTGCGTGGTTACAGTGCTGTAGCCTCGTTTTCGTTTTGTTCGGCGGCCATTTTTTCTCTCGCTTAGCTATTTTTTTTAGTGTCTAAACTCTTTTATTTTTAGTTAAATGAAGGTGTCAGTTGCTTTTTTGAGGTCCTGGATGCTCCCTCTTGCTGTAGGTAAGCTTTTTATGTATGTGCTGTGTGTATGTATTGTGTTTGTAAGTTTATGATGTTCGCGAGTTGCGGCCGATTGTTGCGAGGTCGTAATGTGTGGTAACGTGTCTCGTATGGTGTTTGCGTTGCGAGGTAAAGTTTGCGAGGGTCGTTGTTGGTTGTTGGGTTGTGTGGTTTGCGTTTTAACGTAAATTTTTCGGCGCTCCATGCCAGCAACTGAGGCCCTTGCCCGCAGCCCTCGCATAGCGAGGGCTGCGGGCAGCGAGGGCTGCGGGCGATTTTCGAAATTTGGCCAAATCTATTTAAATTTGCATTCCACCTCACTCCCGGACGTCCTGGCTGTTCCCTGTTAACCTCGTATTTTTCCTATCGTATTTTTTTTTTTCAAAGTCCTGCGACTCATAATTTATTTTTTTCTAAGTCCTGCGTTGGTCAACTGCTTGCAGGCTGGCGATCCCGCGTTTAATAAGTGTTTGGTGGCTAAGTCCCGCGTGTTTCACTGCCTTCACTGCTCGCCTCGCTTCGCAAGGCGAGCAGGCAATAAGCACCTTGTGCTGCGAGTTTTAGTGCCTTAACGGCTTGCCTTGCTATGCGAGGCTCGCAGGTGATGAGCGCCTTCAGCCTTTGTTAACGGCTCCCCTCTAAGTCGTATGCACCACGCAAAGCGAGAGCAGTGCAGAGGAAAGAGAGAGTAGAAGAGAGCAGTGCAGAGGGGGATAGAGGAGGAGAGAGCAGTGCAGAGGGGGAGAGAGGCAGAGTTCCCAGCTGCCTTCTAGAATGAAGAATTGAGAACACTGCTAAGGATTGTACGTTTAAAATGAAATAAAACTCTGCATTCAAGGTCACCCCCAGCGGCGGAGGCAGATAAACAAAATAATTGCAGATAATATTATAATTATTTTCTTATAAATACGTCTTGCTCCTTATAAAGTTTCATTCTTCAAACAAATCGGTTCAATCCTACATTTCATTAAAAACAAAATATACATCTAAACTACTTCTACAGTAAATCATTCCTGAGATATAGTGAATAAAGGGCCCCGGGGGAAAATACATTCCCCTAGCATGAGAGGGGAAGGGGAGAGATAGAGAGAGAAAAGGGATGGAGATGGAGAAGGAAAGAGAGAAATTGGAGTGAGAAAATGAGGGAAGAGAAAGAAGAGGAGGGGAGGGAGACAGTGGAGAGAGGGGAAGACAAGAGGGAAAAGAGGAGGGGAAGACAAGAGGGGAAAGAGGAGAGGGAATACAAGAGGGGAATGAGGATGGGAAGACAAAAGGGGAAAGAGGAGTGCGAAGACAAGAGGGGAAAGAGGAGAGGGGAAACAAGAGGGGAAAGAGGAGAGGGAATACAAGAGGGGAAAGAGGAGAGGGAAGACAAGAGGGGAAAGAGGAGGAGAAGACAAGAGGGGAAAGATGAGAGGGAAGACAAGAGGGGAAAGATGAGAGGGAAGACAAGAGGGGAAAGAGGAGAGGAAGAGGAGGGGAAGACAAGAGGGGAAAGAGGAGAGGGAAAACAAGAGGGGAAAGAGGAGAGGAAGACAAGAGGGGAAAGAGGAGAGGGAATACAAGAGGGCAAAGAGGAGGAGATGACAAGAGGGGAAAGATGAGAGGGAAGACAAGAGGGGAAAGAGGAGAGGAAGACAAGAGGGGAAAGAGGAGAGGGAATACAAGAGGGCAAAGAGGAGAGGGAAGAAAAGAGGGGAAAGAGGAGAGGGAAGACAAGAGGGGAAAGAGGAGAGGGAATACAAGAGGGGAAAGAGGAGAGGGAATACAAGAGGGGAAAGAGGAGAGGGAAGGCAAGAGGGGAAAGAGGTGAGGGAATACAAGAGGGGAAAGAGGAAGGGAAGAGGAGGGGAAGACAAGAGGGGAAAGAGGAGAGGGAAAACAAGAGGGGAAAGAGGAGAGGGAAGACAAGAGGGGAAAGAGGTGAGGGAATACAAGAGGGGAAAGAGGAAGGGAAGAGGAGGGGAAGACAAGAGGGGAAAGAGGAGAGGGAATACAAGAGGGGAAAGAGGAGAGGGAAGACAAGAAGGGAAAGAGGTGAGGGAATACAAGAGGGGAAAGAGGAAGGGAAGAGGAGGGGAAGACAAGAGGGGAAAGAGGAGAGGGAATACAAGAGGGGAAAGAGGAGAGGGAATACAAGAGGGGAAAGAGGTGAGGGAATACAAGAGGGGAAAGAGGAGAGGAAAGACAAGAGGGGAAAGAGGTGAGGGAATACACGAGGGGAAAGAGGAAGGGAAGAGGAGGGAAAGACAAGAGGGGACAGAGGAGAGGGAATACAAGAGGGGACAGAGGAGAGGGAATACAAGAGGGGAAAGAGGAGAGGGAAGACAAGAGGGGAAAGAGGTGAGGGAATACAAGAGGGAAAAGAGGAAGGGAAGAGGAGGGAAAGACAAGAGGGGAAAGAGGAGAGGGAATACAAGAGGGGAAAGAGGAGAGGGAAGACAAGAGGGGAAAGAGGAGAGGGAAGACAAGAGGGGAAAGAGGAGAGGGAAGACAAGAGGGGAAAGAGGAGGGGAAAGACAAGAGGGAAAGAGGAGGGGAAGACAAGATGGGGAAGAGGAGAGGGGAGACAAGATGGGAAAGAGGATGGGAAAGAGTAGGGGAAGACAGGAGGGGAAAGAGGAGAGGAAAGACAAGAGGGGAAAGAGGAGGGGAAGACAAGAGGGGGGAAAAGAAGGGAAGACAAGATGGGGAAGAGGAGAGGGGAGACAAGATGGGAAAGAGGATGGGAAAGAGTAGGGGAAGACAGGAGGGGAAAGAGGAGAGGAAAGACAAGAGGGGAAAGAGGAGGGGAAGACAAGAGGGGGGAAAAGAAGGGAAGACAAGAGAGGGAATAGGAGGGGAAAACAAGAGGAGAAAGAGTATGGGAAAGAAGAGAGGGAAGACAAGATGGGAAAAAGGAGGGGTAGACAAGAGGGGGGAAAGGAAGGGAAGACAAGAGAGGAAAGAGGAGGGAAAGAGGGGAATGAAGAGGGGAAAGAGGAGAGGGAAGACAAGATGGGAAAGAGGAGGGGAAGACAAGAGGGTAAAGCGGTGGGGAAAGAGATGGGGAAGACAATATGGGAAAGAGGAGGGGAAGACAAGAGGGGAAAGAGGAGAGGGAAGACAAGAGGGGAAAGAGGAGGGGAAGACAAGAGGGAAAGAGGAGGGGAAGACAAGAGGGGAAAGAGGAGAGGGGAGACAAGAGGGGAAAGAGGAGTGGAAGAAAAGAGGGGAAAGAGGAGAGGGAAGACAGAGGGGAAAGAGGATGGGAAGACAAAAGGGGAAAGAGGAGAGAGAAGACAAGAGGGGAAAGAGGAGGGGAAGACAAGAGGGGAAAGAGGAGAGGGAATACAAGAGGGGAAAGAGGAGAGGGAATACAAGAGGGGAAAGAGGAGAGGGAATACAAGAGGGGAAAGAGGAGAGGGAAGACAAGAAGGGAAAGAGGTGAGGGAATACAAGAGGGGAAAGAGGAAGGGAAAAGGAGGGGAAGACAAGAGGGGAAAGAGGAGAGGGAATACAAGAGGGGAAAGAGGAGAGGGAATACAAGAGGGGAAAGAGGAGAGGGAAGACAAGAGGGGAAAGAGGTGAGGGAATACAAGAGGGGAAAGAGGAAGGGAAGAGGAGGGGAAGACAAGAGGGGACAGAGGAGAGGGAATACAAGAGGGGACAGAGGAGAGGGAATACAAGAGGGGAAAGAGGAGAGGGAAGACGAGAGGGGAAAGAGGTGAGGGAATACAAGAGGGAAAAGAGGAAGGGAAGAGGAGGGAAAGACAAGAGGGGAAAGAGGAGAGGGAATACAAGAGGGGAAAGAGGAGAGGGAAGACAAGAGGGGAAAGAGGAGAGGGAAGACAAGAGGGGAAAGAGGAGAGGGAAGACAAGAGGGGAAAGAGGAGGGGAAAGACAAGAGGGAAAGAGGAGGGGAAGACAAGATGGGGAAGAGGAGAGGGGAGACAAGATGGGAAAGAGGAGGGGAAAGAGGAGGGGAAGACAGGAGGGGAAAGAGGAGAGGAAAGACAAGAGGGGAAAGAGGAGGGGAAGACAAGAGGGGGAAAAGAAGGGAAGACAAGAGAGGGAATAGGAGGGGAAAACAAGAGGAGAAAGAGTATGGGAAAGAAGAGAGGGAAGACAAGATGGGAAAGAGGAGGGGTAGACAAGAGGGGGGAAAGGAAGGGAAGACAAGAGAGGAAAGAGGAGGGAAAGAGGGGAATGAAGAGGGGAAAGAGGAGAGGGAAGACAAGATGGGAAAGAGGAGGGGAAGACAAGGGGGTAAAGCGGTGGGGAAAGAGATGGGGAAGACAATATGGGAAAGAGGAGGGGAAGACAAGAGGGGAAAGAGGAGAGGGAAGACAAGAGGGGAAAGAGGAGTGGAAGACAAGAGGGAAAGAGGAGGGGAAGACAAGAGGGGAAAGAGGAGAGGGGAGACAAGAGGGGAAAGAGGAGTGGAAGAAAAGAGGGGAAAGAGGAGAGGGAAGACAGAGGGGAAAGAGGATGGGAAGACAAAAGGGGAAAGAAGAGAGAGAAGACAAGAGGGGAAAGAGGAGGGGAAGACAAGAGGGGAAAGAGGAGAGGGAATACAAGAGGGGAAAGAGGAGAGGGAATACAAGAGGGGAAATAGGAGAGGGAAGAGGAGGGGAAGACAAGAGGGGAAAGAGGAGAGGGAATACAAGAGGGGAAAGAGGAGAGGGAAGACAAGAGGGGAAAGAGGAGAGGAAGAACAGATGGGAAAGAGGATGGGAAAGAGGAGATGGAAGACAAGAGGGGAAAGAGGAGAGGGAAGACAAGATGGGGAAGAGGAGGGTAGGACAAGATGGGAAAGAGGAGGGGAAAGAGGAGGGGAAGACAGGAGGGAAAAGAGGAGAGGGAAGACAGAGGGGAAAGAGGATGGGAAGACAAAAGGGGAAAGAGGAGAGAGAAGACAAAAGGGGAAAGAGGAGGGGAAGACAAGAGGGGAAAGAGGAGAGGGAATACAAGAGGGGAAAGAGGAGAGGGAATACAAGAGGGGAAATAGGAGAGGGAAGAGGAGGGGAAGACAAGAGGGGAAAGAGGAGAGGGAAGACAAGAGGGGAAAGAGGTGAGGGAATACAAGAGGGAAAAGAGGAAGGGAAGAGGAGGGAAAGACAAGAGGGGAAAGAGGAGAGGGAATACAAGAGGGGAAAGAGGAGAGGGAAGACAAGAGGGGAAAGAGGAGAGGGAAGACAAGAGGGGAAAGAGGAGAGGGAAGACAAGAGGGGAAAGAGGAGGGGAAAGACAAGAGGGAAAGAGGAGGGGAAGACAAGATGGGGAAGAGGAGAGGGGAGACAAGATGGGAAAGAGGATGGGAAAGAGTAGGGGAAGACAGGAGGGGAAAGAGGAGAGGAAAGACAAGAGGGGAAAGAGGAGGGGAAGACAAGAGGGGGGAAAAGAAGGGAAGACAAGATGGGGAAGAGGAGAGGGGAGACAAGATGGGAAAGAGGATGGGAAAGAGTAGGGGAAGACAGGAGGGGAAAGAGGAGAGGAAAGACAAGAGGGGAAAGAGGAGGGGAAGACAAGAGGGGGGAAAAGAAGGGAAGACAAGAGAGGGAATAGGAGGGGAAAACAAGAGGAGAAAGAGTATGGGAAAGAAGAGAGGGAAGACAAGATGGGAAAAAGGAGGGGTAGACAAGAGGGGGGAAAGGAAGGGAAGACAAGAGAGGAAAGAGGAGGGAAAGAGGGGAATGAAGAGGGGAAAGAGGAGAGGGAAGACAAGATGGGAAAGAGGAGGGGAAGACAAGAGGGTAAAGCGGTGGGGAAAGAGATGGGGAAGACAATATGGGAAAGAGGAGGGGAAGACAAGAGGGGAAAGAGGAGAGGGAAGACAAGAGGGGAAAGAGGAGGGGAAGACAAGAGGGAAAGAGGAGGGGAAGACAAGAGGGGAAAGAGGAGAGGGGAGACAAGAGGGGAAAGAGGAGTGGAAGAAAAGAGGGGAAAGAGGAGAGGGAAGACAGAGGGGAAAGAGGATGGGAAGACAAAAGGGGAAAGAGGAGAGAGAAGACAAGAGGGGAAAGAGGAGGGGAAGACAAGAGGGGAAAGAGGAGAGGGAATACAAGAGGGGAAAGAGGAGAGGGAATACAAGAGGGGAAAGAGGAGAGGGAATACAAGAGGGGAAAGAGGAGAGGGAAGACAAGAAGGGAAAGAGGTGAGGGAATACAAGAGGGGAAAGAGGAAGGGAAAAGGAGGGGAAGACAAGAGGGGAAAGAGGAGAGGGAATACAAGAGGGGAAAGAGGAGAGGGAATACAAGAGGGGAAAGAGGAGAGGGAAGACAAGAGGGGAAAGAGGTGAGGGAATACAAGAGGGGAAAGAGGAAGGGAAGAGGAGGGGAAGACAAGAGGGGACAGAGGAGAGGGAATACAAGAGGGGACAGAGGAGAGGGAATACAAGAGGGGAAAGAGGAGAGGGAAGACGAGAGGGGAAAGAGGTGAGGGAATACAAGAGGGAAAAGAGGAAGGGAAGAGGAGGGAAAGACAAGAGGGGAAAGAGGAGAGGGAATACAAGAGGGGAAAGAGGAGAGGGAAGACAAGAGGGGAAAGAGGAGAGGGAAGACAAGAGGGGAAAGAGGAGAGGGAAGACAAGAGGGGAAAGAGGAGGGGAAAGACAAGAGGGAAAGAGGAGGGGAAGACAAGATGGGGAAGAGGAGAGGGGAGACAAGATGGGAAAGAGGAGGGGAAAGAGGAGGGGAAGACAGGAGGGGAAAGAGGAGAGGAAAGACAAGAGGGGAAAGAGGAGGGGAAGACAAGAGGGGGAAAAGAAGGGAAGACAAGAGAGGGAATAGGAGGGGAAAACAAGAGGAGAAAGAGTATGGGAAAGAAGAGAGGGAAGACAAGATGGGAAAGAGGAGGGGTAGACAAGAGGGGGGAAAGGAAGGGAAGACAAGAGAGGAAAGAGGAGGGAAAGAGGGGAATGAAGAGGGGAAAGAGGAGAGGGAAGACAAGATGGGAAAGAGGAGGGGAAGACAAGGGGGTAAAGCGGTGGGGAAAGAGATGGGGAAGACAATATGGGAAAGAGGAGGGGAAGACAAGAGGGGAAAGAGGAGAGGGAAGACAAGAGGGGAAAGAGGAGGGGAAGACAAGAGGGAAAGAGGAGGGGAAGACAAGAGGGGAAAGAGGAGAGGGGAGACAAGAGGGGAAAGAGGAGTGGAAGAAAAGAGGGGAAAGAGGAGAGGGAAGACAGAGGGGAAAGAGGATGGGAAGACAAAAGGGGAAAGAGGAGAGAGAAGACAAGAGGGGAAAGAGGAGGGGAAGACAAGAGGGGAAAGAGGAGAGGGAATACAAGAGGGGAAAGAGGAGAGGGAATACAAGAGGGGAAAGAGGAGAGGGAATACAAGAGGGGAAAGAGGAGAGGGAATACAAGAGGGGAAATAGGAGAGGGAAGAGGAGGGGAAGACAAGAGGGGAAAGAGGAGAGGGAATACAAGAGGGGAAAGAGGAGAGGGAAGACAAGAGGGGAAAGAGGAGAGGAAGAACAGATGGGAAAGAGGATGGGAAAGAGGAGATGGAAGACAAGAGGGGAAAGAGGAGAGGGAAGACAAGATGGGGAAGAGGAGGGTAGGACAAGATGGGAAAGAGGAGGGGAAAGAGGAGGGGAAGACAGGAGGGAAAAGAGGAGAGGGAAGACAGAGGGGAAAGAGGATGGGAAGACAAAAGGGGAAAGAGGAGAGAGAAGACAAAAGGGGAAAGAGGAGGGGAAGACAAGAGGGGAAAGAGGAGAGGGAATACAAGAGGGGAAAGAGGAGAGGGAATACAAGAGGGGAAATAGGAGAGGGAAGAGGAGGGGAAGACAAGAGGGGAAAGAGGAGAGGGAAGACAAGAGGGGAAAGAGGAGAGGAAGAACAGATGGGAAAGAGGATGGGAAAGAGGAGATGGAAGACAAGAGGGGAAAGAGGAGAGGGAAGACAAGATGGGGAAGAGGAGGGTAGGACAAGATGGGAAAGAGGAGGGGAAAGAGGAGGGGAAGACAGGAGGGAAAAGAGGAGAGGAAAGACATGAGGATAAAGAGGAGGGGAAGACAAGAGGGGGAAAAGGAAGGGAAGACAAGAGAGGGGAGAGGAGGGTAAGACAAGAGGGGAAAGAGGATGGGAAAGAGGAGAGGGAAGACAAGATGGGAAAGAGGTGGGGAAGACAAGAGGGGGGAAAGGAAGGGAAGACAAGGGAGGGAAGAGGAGGGGAAGACAAGAGGGGAAAGAGGAGGGGAAAGAGGAGAGGGAAGACAAGATGGTGAAGAGGAGGGGAAGACAAGAGGGTAAAGAGGAGAGGGAAGACAAGAGGGGAAAGAGGAGGGGAAGACAAGAGGGGAAGAGGAGGGGAAGACAAGAAGGGGAATAGGAGAGGGGAGACAATAGGGGAAAGGGGAGTGGAAGAAAGAGGGGAAAGCGGAGAGGGAAGAAAAGAGGAGAAAGAGGAGGGGAAGACAAGAGGGGAAAGAGGAGGGGAAGACAAGAGGGGAAAGAGGAGGGGAAGACAAGAGGGGAAAGAGGAGAGGGGAGACAAGAGGGGAAAGAAAGAGATGACAAGACTGGAAAGAGGAGAGGGAAGACAAGAGTGGAAAGAGGAGAGGGAAAAGAGAGGGAAGGAGAGAAATGAAAGAGAGAATGGAAACAGTGGAAGGGAGAGAGAATGGTATAGAGAGGTAGAGAGAGGTAAGGTGATGGAGAGGGGGAGGTGGGAAGAGAGATCAGAGTGAGATGAAAAAGAGACAAGAGCGAGAGGGAGAATGGGGAGACAGAGAGGTAAGAAAAGAGGAATGGGACAAGGAATGTGGGAAGGATGAGAAAAAGGAGGATAGAAGAGGTGAGATGAGAGAGTAGGCGAGAGAGAGGCATGATGAGGTAGAAGATGGAGGGGAATGAGAAGAGGGGAAGGAATGAGTGAGAGAATGGGTAGAAAAGGGGGAAGGGAAAGAGAAACAGGTTTAAGATAAAGAAGAGAGGAGGGAAAAGAGCATAGTGGGATGAAATGGGGAGAAGAGAGAGGCAGAGATTGGGGGAGAGGAAGGAGATAAAGAGACACAAGGGGAGAGAGAAGGGAGAGAGCTAGAAAAGGGAGAGAGGAAAGATGAAGGACAGTGAAGAGTGAAAGAAAGAATGGAGAGAGAGAGAAGGAGGAGAAGAATAGGTGAAATTAAGAGAAAATAGAGGAGGGGAAGATAATTGAAAAAAGTAGAGTGAGAAAAGAAGGGAAAGAGACTGAGGGGGGATCAGAAAAGGGCTGTTGAGGGGCATAGTGGGCTGCGAGAAGGACATCAGGGACCCCTGTGGGGACCAAAAGGGGGAGTGTGTGGACAGGGAGGAGCCAGGAGGGCCCCTGGAGGTTGGGCCATGTTGATTGATCCACCTCTGTATTTAGCATTGATCATTGGACTCATTATGTAAATGTGCAGTTACATATGCTAGTTGTCAGTCCCGATTGCATGGTACCTGAGGGGGAGGCAATCTCAGCGGTTTATAACATCGGGATTGGATATTTTTGCCTGAGCCAAAGAGACAGAATGTTGGGCTAAATTTGCAATTAATATTGTGATGTAAACAATGCTAAGTATCTTGGGACTCTCATTTCTTCTTTGCTGTTAGTATTACTGAACAGGCCACTGAAGTGGTGTGAGGGGTTAAACAGAGATGGCATCTTATTCAGGTCACCGGCAGAGTGTTTTATTTTTGTCTTTCCTCCACAATGAGAGCGCCCCGTCCCGCTCCCTCCTCCATTAGACCCGCAGCGTCTCTAATCTTCCCGGGGTCAGACATCTGACGGTTCTGCCTTTCAATCCCCGGCCTCCAGAAATCTTTTTATTCTCAGTCAGAGAAAACGTGAAAAGAGAAAGCGATAGAAGCGCCTGCGCGGGGGGATAAAATAGAGATAATGTCCCCGGGGGGTCAGATAAAGGAAAAGAGCGTAGGAAATAATCTGCTTAAGAGCTCAGAAAAATGTCATATTGAAATAATATGAGTGTAACGGGCACTGGAGGCATCCATGATACTTTGGTAAAAGTTGCATGTGTGAGAGTGGCGCTTATACCTTTACAGGACAGAGCTTGCACTTATTCATGACAGTTGTCCTCTTTTACACATGTCCCGGGGAAGGGGGTAGGGTCAAACATAATAAATGCTCCAAATTAAAAAGAATTAAGAAGACGAAACATATTACATTATTAGTACAATGCACATACTTTTATTAAATATAGTCAATTTAGTACATATTTGTTCATAATTAGGAGTAAAAAAAATATAAAAATAATATTAATATAATTACATAGGAAAATACATATAATAATAATCCATATAGTCATACCTATAATAAAAATAATCCATATAAAAATGCTTATAATAATAATAATAATAATCCATATAAAAATAATAATTGGAATACATATAAAAATACTACTAATAATAATAAGAATAAGAATATGAATACCTAGAAAAATATTTACACTACTAATACTACTAATAATAATAACAATACATACAAAAAAACTTTTAATCACATATATAGTCGTCAGTTCAAGAACCTTGGTCACGTTTGCGCGTTTGTCACGCTTTGCGAGCCCGGTTGCGGCAACCACGAGCCTCGCAAAGTGAGGCGAGCAGTCGACCATGCTGGACTTAGGCTGCAATGAGTGCCAAAGGTGCTCATTGCACTGCTCGCCTCACAAAGTGAGGCCAGCAGTTGAGGCACTCAGGACTTAGGCTGCAATGATAAAAAAAAATATATATATATATAAAAATAAAAAAAATTAAAAATAGACTTCACTGAGCCCCCTAGAATAGCGCCTGGGTGCATTGCACCGCCTGCACCGGCAATAACTCCAGCAGTGGGTATTAGTACATATAAATATTATTATACGTTCAGTTGTTTTGTGAAGGAGATGGAGGGTGAGATGATACAATGTATCATGTTTGGGATTCTTTCTATACTGTTACATTGTTCCAATGACAATATATTTATACAATAAACAAGTTCCGGGGCGTGCGCCGCGACCTGGGCTAATCGGGATTAAATCACCGGTTTTATTCTTTTGTTTCAGGTTATAAATCTCTGTAAATGGTTCTGCCCCGATCAGACCGCGTGTAAGTGGCGTGTGCACAGATACACGCTCTGATTTACGGCCCGTGTCACACGTGTGACTTTGCATCATTCTGCAGATGTGGAACAAACACGCGGCTACAGCGGCCAAAACAAATAAAATACAGCGAGAGTTTCAATTTCCTCCGTTTGTAAGAGCCCCCCCGGGAGATTATCATTCGATATCATCCGCCATAAGCCACTCAGTTGCCATGGTGACCATCTCTGAGGCCTACTTTGTCTACCCAACAGGCCTCAACGGCCACTCAGAATTCATAACCACACAGCAGCGAGGGGAACATGGTGTCTGCGGCAGAGACCCCCCCGATGGGCCGGGAGGGGGATAAATGAGGGATCAGAGACCCCAATGATAAATAGAAATGCTTGGGGTGATGGTTTGGGGTGCGCTAATTGGGGCGATTATATATAAACATGGCCTGGGGGCACTTCTGGTGCGGGGCGAGAGGGGGGTTTGGGGTGAGAGTACGGAGAGAGATATCCATAATATAAAGCAAGGAAAGAGAGCGGCAGAGAGGATGGACATGAAAAAGAGACCGTCAATGACAAAAATAGTAACTGCAAATTACATAGACTCAATAGGCTCATCTAGTCTGCCCATTCAATCTACTAAAAAATGCTTAGTTGACAAATATGACTTGGCCTAGGCATGCTTCAATTCCTCTAGTGTGTTTGCCCTCTATTTATTTTTTATCTTTTATTTATATATTTATATATATATTTATTTATATTTATTTATATTTATATATATATTTATTTATATTATTTGTATATTTACTTATATTTATTTTATATTTATTTACATTTATATATTTTTATATTTATATGTATTTATATATTTATTTATCTATGTATATTTATACATTTATTTATTTTTATTTATTTATATATTTACTTTTATTTTTATATTCATTTTTATATATATTTTTTATATTTATATGTATTTATATATTTATTTATATATATTTATATATTTATTTTTATATTTACTTATATTTATTTTTATATTTATTTATATTTATATTTTTATATTTATATGTATTTATATATTTATTTATGTATATTTATATATTTATTTTTATATTTACTTATATTTATTTTTATATTTATTTATATTTTTTATATTTACATGTATTTATATATTTATTTGATTATTTATATATTTATTTATTTTTATATATATATTTTAAAAATATGAGTGAACTTAGGAATTTAAGCACGCCTCTGATAAGCATAATATTTAAATAAGCCAAGTATTGAAGGTAGATAGAATGGGTGGACTAGATGGGCCTAATGTTTCTATGACCCTACCACTTTCCCTGGAATATTGTGCTAATTGTCTACTTCTCTTTCTGTGAGTACTTCCCTCATTAATCCTAATACTTCCAGCCTTTGATTACAAATACCTCTTCTTCTTCTCATCACAGTCCAAAATGATTTTACTTTGTTCTGAAACCAAAGTGAGGTTCTAAGGTCATTTTCATTTCACATGTTGTGTTTGGGTCGGTTAACCCTCTGTGCAGGCGGCCGGTCAGTTCAGTCAGACCAGAGCTCAAGATATGAAGGTCAAGACATGTCAGCTTAAAAATAAAAACAAACTTTTTAACCCTTTCACTGGCAGAGAAGCAACAAGCGTACCCGGAGTAATGTCCTGCCCGGGGGTGGAATTATTCAGCTATATCAGTAAAATCGGAATTATTTTATACTAGAAACTTGCTCGTCAAAAATGACAGCAATATTATTTGAAGCCTGGCAATGCTGTTTGCCTCTCCCCCCTTTACTTTACTGGCCTCGCAATGAGCGCATTTGGCGCTCATTGCAAGCCTCTCCCCCCACCTACTGGCCTTGCGATGATCGCTTTTGGCCTGTGCATTCCCCCCCCCCTGTCTACTTCCTCCCTTGTGTCTCCTTCCCCCTCCTTTCCCTCCCTTGGGTCTCCCCCCCCCCCGTGTTTTTACCCCCTCTCTCTCCCCTGTGTCTCTTCCCCCTTCCCCTGTGTCTCTTTCTGCCCTGTGTCTCTTCCCCCATTGTCCTCTCCCTGTGTCTCTTCCCCCCCTCATGTCTCTTCCCCCCCCCCCTCCCTCCCCTGTGTCTATTCCCCCTTCCCCTGTGTCTCCCACCCCCTTTCCATCCCTTGTGTCTCTTCCCCCTCCCCTGTGTCTTTCCCCCCTCCCCTTTGTCTCTTCCCCCTCCCCTGTGTCTATCCCCCTCTCCCTCCCCTGTGTGCCTTTCTCCCTCCTTTGTGTCTCTCTCCCCCTCCCTCCCATGTGTCTTTTCCCCCTCCCCTGTGTCTCTTTCCCCCTCCCATGTCTTTCCACCCTCCCCTGTGTCTCGTCCCCCTCCCCTGTGTCTTTCCCCCCTCCACTGTGTCTCTTCCCCCTCCTGTGTATCTTCCCCCACTCTCCCTTCCCTGTGTGTCTCCCCCACCTTCCCTGCGTGTCTTCCCCTCCTCCCCTGTATCTCTTCCCCCTCCTCCCCTTTATCTCTTCCTCCTCCTCCCCTGTGTCTCTTCCTCCCTTCTCCCCCTCCCGTGTCTCTTTCTCCTGTGTCGCTCAGCCTCAGACGCAAAGTAGATTTGCAGTGTTGTGGAGCTGAGGTGGAAGTGTCAGCAATGTGTGCAGTGTGCAGTGTAAATAGGCTGCGTGCGCGAGGCAAAGCCGTTTGTGTAGCTCGGTACTTCCGCATTGTGTAAGTTAGTGTTGTACAATGGCGGGGAATGTGTATGTGGTACGCGGGTGTGGATGATTTAGAGTTCTTGCTAATAGTGTATGTTGTTCCTCGTATGGGTTTTTGTAAAAGTTGTATGTGTCTGGCGGTGTTTTGCGTCTTTAGGGTCCTGTAGCCTCGTTTCGTTTTTTTCGGCGGCCATTTTTTCTCTCGCTTAGGGGATTTTCGTGTGTCTAAACTCAGTAAATTGGACTTAAATTGAGGTGTAACTTCACTTCCAGACGTCTTCAGTGTCCCCCCTTGCTGTGGTTAAGGTTTTTATGTTATTTTTGTGTGTATTTTTTTTTTATTATTATGTTTTCCGCTGTGCGAGGTTCGGCCGTTAAGGTCGTATTTTTGCAAATTCGTAAAAAAATTATCTAAGTCCCGCGGCTCGTATTGTTTTGTGTAAGTCCGTATTTAGTCATTCTGTGTTAGAGTTTTTTTTTTCAAAGTCCCACTTTTGTGGCTGTTTGTAACCACTTGTGAGGCGCCGTAGATCCTCCACCTCCGCAAATGCGGCACCTCGCTTCGCGTGGGTCCGCATTTGCAGCCTGCAATGAGCCGTTGGCCTTTGGGTCATTGCAGCCGACGTGGGAGCCTCCACCTCCGCAGTAAGGAATCATTGGAGTCAAAGGTAAAGATTGCATTTATTTATTTACATTTTTATTTATTTTTAATTTGTTTTCTAAACCATTTTCCCAAAATATTTTCCCTTTCATATCAAATATTCCCTATTATTACATATAATAGTTGTCAGACTACTCATTACAGCCGACGTTGGAGCCTCCACCTTCCGCAAATGGGGCCCCTCGCTTCGCGAGCTCACAAAGCGTGACGACGTTTCGTAGTTTGACAACTATTATATGTGATAAAAGGAATATTTTATATTAAAGGGCAAATATTTTGGGAAAATGGTTTAGATAGAAAACAACATTAAAAATAAATAAATAAGTAAATAAATAAATGCAATCTTTACCTTTGACTCCAATGATTCCTTACTGTCCTAAATAACCCGCAGATGACCAGACACTGAGGCGACATCCTATACTGATCCTCCTTGACCTCTGACCTCTCTGCACCATTGGGCACTGTGGACCGGCTGCACTATAGAAATTATTATTACTGTTATATGTAGTTATGCTGCATTGGAACCTGCCATTTTTGTTTCTGCTGATCTACTTCCACAGATGACAGAACACTTTGAATGTAGAGGAAGCTTCTATCTGCTACAATGGGAATGATGTGACTACAATGTCAGTAAGTGACAAGGTCAGGCCCTGCAGGAGGGGCACAGAGGCCATGCTGCCAGTACCACACTCTGCCAGTCACCCGATGGCATCATGGGATAGTGGGACTATCATCACTCCCATATGCAGATGAGCTCCAGATATAAGAAGCAAAGAGACTGTTTCCCCTCAGGTTCATATTAAATATAAATGTGTGAATGTTCTCGGCGCCGCGCTGCTCACGGGGGCCGCGGGCTGTTACTAGAGGAGCACGTGGGGTCATGTGATGTGTCTGTATGGGGGCTACTCAGTAATGTGCACAAGGGTTAATGCCAGGACTGCAATCACACATAATAATGTCATGGAGTTCCCTCTCATATCTCATTATATTAAGGTCATGGAGTCTCCTGGTTGCGTCCTTTAGACCCTGCCCCATTTAGTCGCCCCTCGTGCCAGTCTCCGTGTTTCTAACTCAGTGTTTTCTGAAGCTGCTTATTATTATTTACATCTTTGGGCCCAAAGAGGACAAGAAAATTAAAAATGGATGTAAATGCAGCGTAACATAAATAATAAAGTGAGCATCAATTAGAAGCCTGGGAAATATGGGATGAGGGGGAGCAGAACCCCCCCCCCCCAGCCCCCCCAGCCCAAGGCCTGGACCAAGGACAGCAGCTAATGGGATGCCCTCTGGCAGACTCAGACTTATAGATGATGTAGTCTTGGCCAATGCAGCACTATCTGCAAGAGGCCCCACAAAAAAGCGAGAGAAGACCCCACAGAGGGAGAGGAGACCCCTCAGAAAAGCAAGTGAGGACCCATCAGAAGAGCAAGTAGGGACCATACATAAAAGCAAGAGGGGACCCCACAAAAGAGCAAGAGGGGACCCCACAAAAGAGCAAGAGCAGATCCTACAGAAAAACAAGTGGAGACCCCTCAGAAGAGCAAGAGGAGACCCCTCGGAAGAACAAGAGGAGACCCCTCAGAAGAGCAAGTGGGGGCCCCACAGAAAAGCAAGAGGAGACCCCACAGAAGAGCAAGAGGAGACCCCTCAGAAGAACAAGAGGAGACCCCTCAGAAGAGCAAGTGGGGACCCCACAGAAAAGCAAGAGGAGACCCCTCAGAAGAGCAAGAGGAGACCAAGCAGAAAAGCAAGAGGAGACCCCTCAGAAGAGCTAGAGGAAACCACCACAAAGAGCAAGTGGGGACCCTTCAGAAGAGCAATGGGACCTGCAGAAGAACAAGAGCAGACCCTACATAAAAGCAAGAGGAGACCCCACAGAGGAGCAAGAGGACACCCCTCAGAAGAGCAAGTGAGGACCCTACATAGAAGCAAGAGGAGACCCCACAGAAGAGCAAGAGGAGACCCCTCAGAAGAGCAAGAGCAGATCCTACATAGAAGCAAGAGGAGACCCCACAGAAGAGCATGAGGAGACCCCTCAGAAGAGCAAGAGCAGACCCTACATAGAAGCAAGAGGCGACCCCACAGAAGAGCAAGAGGAGACCCCACAGAAGAGCAAGAGGAGACCCCTCAGAAGAGCAAGAGCAGACCCTACATAGAAGCAAGAGGCGACCCCACAGAAGAGCAAGAGGAGACCCCACAGAAGAGCAAGAGGAGACCCCTCAGAAGAGCAAGAGGAGACCCCTCAGAAGAGCAAGAGGAGACCCCACAGAAGAGCAAGAGGAGACCCCACAGAAGAGCAAATGGGGACCCCAGAGAAAAGCTAGAGGAAACCACCACAAAGAGAAAGTGGGGACCCCACAGAAGAGCAAGAGAAAATCCAATAGATAAGCAAGAGGTGACCCCACAGAAGAGCAAATGGGGACCCCATAGAAGAGCTAGAGGAAACTACCACAAAGAGCAAGTGGGGACCCCACAGAAGAGTAACAGGAGACCCCTCAGAAGAGCAAGAGGAGACCCCACAGAAGAGCAAGAGGAGACCCCACAGAAGAGCAAATGGGGACCCCAGAGAAAAGCTAGAGGAAACTACCACAAAGAGCAAGTGGGGACCCCACAGAAGAGCAAGAGCAGACCCTACAGAAGAGCAAGAGAAAATCCAAAGGATAAGCAAGAGGTGACCCTACAGAAGAGCAAGTGGGGACCCTACCATGTGTGGACCGGGGAAAATAGGGTTAATATTTTGAAGACCACTAAGGTAGATATAAGAAAACATTATTTATACAGTATTTTGTGCATTAGTTTTTAAATTCAATCAACAATCAACTATAATAGTTGTCAATCTGCAGGTTGTCGCTGCGCTTGCGGGCCCTCGCAGGCTATCATCGCGAGGCACACACGTAGGACTTTAAGACAGATTGAAGACGGCCTCAAGATGAGCTTGCAGCACTTTACTGCAATGAGCGCCAAAGTCCTGCATTCCAGCTCTCGCAATAGCGCCTTTTCAGGGTCCCTTTAAGGGTCCTCTGTCCAGTCAGAGATGTCATTTGCCGATTTACACTCCACCGATGAAGGATGGAAAGAGATTGAAGACGCCATAGCCAAAGCCAGTAACACTTTTTACCTAAGCCAATAACACTTTACCTAAGCCAGTAACACTTAGCCGAAGCCAATAACACTTAGCCGAAGTCAGTAACACTTAGCCGAAGCCCGTAACTCACAAGACCGCCAAAAAACGAACAATAATCTACAAAATGAGTAAAAAACCTGGCTGCCGAAGAAAGAATGGCAGCCGAAAAAACATACATTTTCTCAAACAGGATGAAAACAATGCCGAAGCCAGTAACTCTTAGACGAAGCCAGTAACTATCAACCTAAGCCAGTGACACTTAGCAAAAGCCAGTAACACTTAGCCGGAGAATACAGGTACGCAGGACTTTGCGATGAGCGCCGAAGGTGCTCATTGCAAAGCAACAAACTTGCCGGTTGGACGACACCTGCAATGACCGGCAAGGCCTGTAAAGTAGACTGGGGCAGAGGCTCGCAATGAGAGGGGAGAGCATCACAATGAGCGCCAAAGGCACTCATTGAGAGCCACGAGATGAGTGCCAAAGGCGCTCAGCATGGGCCTTAAGATGATCGCCCGAAGGTGCTCAGATTGTGTGGTACACAGCATTGCCAGGCTTAACATGTTTTTTGCCGTCATTTTTGAAGGGTAAGTCGCTAGTCACATATATAGTTGTGAGCATGCGGGCTGTTGCTAACGCTTGCGGGCCTTGCAAAATTTACGGAGTTCCGAAAGCAAAATACGAGACAAGTTACGACGCATAAAACCTTGCATAAAAACCTTTCCTACAGCAACCTCGAAAACTAAAGTTACGCCTCAATTTAACTCCAAATAAAAGAGTTTAGACAATCAAAAATCGCCTAAGCGAGAGAAAAAAAGGCCGCCGAAAAAAACGAAAACGAGCAGTCTAAAGATGCAAAACACCACCAAACACCTGCGGATTTCCCGAAAAAGACGTACAAGATCCGAAAACAATGAGCGCCGAAGGATCTTAAAACACCAACAAAATTTATTTCGCACGCAAACAACATTCCCTGTCTTACAATCTTATTGCCGTCATTTTTTGACGGGCATGTCGCTAGTATTATAATAATAACGAGACAAAATTTAACCAAACTAACTTGCGTTTAATGTATAAAATCATTAGTGGGCTCTTTAAGACTAAAGCGTAAAAACATGATAAATCAGATTACCCTACACTTGTAGAATGTGGAGAAAAGTGACTGTGCCGATAAGTCTCCTCGCTAACCCTCGATTCCTGTTAGAACACTCACTGCTACGACTTCCGGGAGGGAGGTGGAACGCAAATTTAAGTGGATTTTGACGAGTTTAGCCACTCGAAAATCTCCTAAGCAAAAACATGGCGCCCAAAAAAATGAAAACGAGGCTACACGACCCCGGAGCGGTCAAAACACTGCCAACCGTGTAGCACTTCAGCACGAAATACAAAATACTTTATTACACAGTAACAAAAAAACATGTGATACGAAAAATATGAAATTAACAGCCGAACTGCGAAAACCAAAAAACACAAAAAACTAAAAGTAATAATTAAAATACAACAAAAACATCAAACCCAGCACATGGGAACAGCCAGGACGTCTGGGAGTGAGGTGGAACGAAAATCGCATAAGCAAAAAATAAAATGGCCACCCAAAAAAAATTTAAATGAAGCTACACGACCCTGGAACGCGCACAACACTGCCAAATGCGTAGCACTTTCACACAGAAACATACGAGCTACAGAATACACTATTACAAAATACGGAAAATACATGCGAGACGCGTAACACATAATAACATTACGTATCTACAATGGCTCTTTACACAACTAAACTAACGGTTTTCCCTTGCGCACTCAGCCTATTTCTAATGCACAGTTGGGACATTCATTGCAATTTATTATCAGGGCACCAACACTCACTGTACATTGTATGCTGCCGGAAAATATCAACAGATTGTTAGCTCTTCAGTCTATTGATTGCTGGATATATTACTTACAAATAGGTAAAGTATATTAATTTAAGTAACTAATTAATTAATCATTAGTTAACAAAATATAGATAAATAGATATCTGACTGTGTGATGAGCGCCGAAGGTGCTCAGAGGAGCAAAAGTACACGAGACAAGAGGCTCGCAGTACAAAAAGCTTTACATTGTTGGCTTCAAATTTTATTGCCCCGTCATTTTTGACAGGCAAGTTGCTAGTCTATATATAATTGTGACTAATGGTGGTAGGATGTTATAATTTTCTCATGTGTCTTTGTTCCTGGGGACCAGCAGATAAGATCTCAAGGTCCAAGGATTTTTGAAAACCTATGACCCAAACAATACAGAATGTATCCTTTGGCAGCAGAGTTTTGATATCACCTACAGAAAAGATGTCATGTGGTCAGGACATCCGCCATATGTAATCATGGCAATGGAGACCACAGAGACCTGGTCACTAAGCCAAGACCAGCACTAACTGCAAGTATCTCATGTCCACACCTTCAGGCTCCTATAGTTACATAGTTACATAGTTACATAGTAATTGAGGTTGAAAAAAGACTTTCAGTCCATCAAGTTCAACCTTTTGAGATCTCCTCTGATCTGCAATATGCCGATTAGTTATTAATTAATTAGTTGTTAATGAATTGTTAATTATTTATTATACAATATTTTTTTATTTTTTTTATAATTAATTGATCCAGAGGAAGGCAAATAAGAAAAGAAAAAAAAGTGAAACTTAGCCAATTGTCTCAAAGGGAAAAAAAAAAAATTCCTTCCTGACCCCAGTTACTGACGATCGGCTTCCGTCATCTATTCATCATTATCATACTGTAGGAGCTGAATGGGCCAGTAAGTAAGACACCTCTCTCTAACGTCTTGAAACAAAATATTTGTCATGTTTTAACCCCTTATGTGTTTATCTCCTTATCACCTCCTGAACGCATCCTTGCCAATCTATTCTTGCTCCTCATTTGGTTTCTGACCCTCACCTCATCCCTCTCCTCGATGTTTCCCTATTTTTGGCTCCTCTACCCTTTACATCCTTGGGGGTCCCTACATTATTAATGATCCATTCCTAATACACAGCATTGGTCGGCCAGTGTCCATGCTTGACCTTCAGATGCCCCTGGATATCCATGTGTTCGGAGCTCACGTCTTTATCTGGATCCCTCCAATTAGTGACCTCGTTGGGAGCGAGCACAGAATGCACTAATTATATTTTTCTGCCTGAGTAATTGCAGCAGTGAGGAGCTATGTAAATCAGTTAGTGTTTTACTGGGATATTCGGCTGTTAACTAAAGATATTAATAAGAGCCAGGTGTACCAGGGAAGCACTAACGAATGGCGTATAATTACTGGCTCCTACACAGCCGGGGGGGGGGGCATATTTACAATATGATGATCTAACAAACTGAACCTGGTAATGGCCGCATGGTTTTAATTGCATGTAATAGTCATCAATACTGAATATTTGTATTTACTTTCTAAAATGCAATTAATCCACGATCAAGACTAATTCTTCAATATACAGTGAATATGGGAGGAAGCCATCCAGTAAATGGATACATGTTTATATTGTTCCAGGGGTGTCCCTGGTCAGGTGGGCTGGGATAGAGGGTCCTGTCATTGAGCTTAGAATCCAGTGTCCATAGAACTTACCCCAAAGTACCAACACAAGGCCGAAAACTCACAAACTTACAGTCTAAAGGATCTATATGTACATTTGTGATCCCATTTGAATGTCCTAAAATAAGTTATAAGACGTATTTCCTGCTCAGCTTACAGTCTGGAAGATTGGGCAGGGGCATGCAGATGGGACCATAATGCACTATCACTCTTAAATCCAGTACCACTTCACACATGGCTCATTTTAGGCATTTGCTCACTGTATTACATAGCTTTAAAGCCAAGATGTCCAAGTTCGGTCCTGGTGGGCCGCACATAGTCCTGGATTTGAGGATATCCTTTCTGTACACAGGTGAGTCAATTAGCATGACTGAAGAAGTGATAGTCTCTCCTGGGTGCAGCAGGGATATCCTCAAATTCAGGACTGTGTGCGGCCCACCAGGCCGAACTTGGACACCCCAGCTTTAAAGTATAGCATATGATGGATTGCGCATGATTTAGGAGACCTATCCACAGACAGCTGTTTTAATCTTAAATGGATCTCATCAGTGTGGGGCTGGTTCCTGGTTTGTGCGGTACCTTTTTTTGGGGAGATAGTTTATCACAATATATATATATATACCGTTGTGCCCAAAAGTTTACATACCCTTAGAGAATTGGTAATATTTGTACCATTTTTAAAGAAAACCTGAGTGAGCAGCAAAACACATTTCTCTTATGTCTTATGGGATTCATATCCAACTGTAGGTTATAACAGAATGGCGCAATCATAAAACACAACATGGCAACAAAGAAAGAATGAAATGACCCTGTTCTAAAGTTTGCATCCCCTTAGTTCTTAATACTGTGTATTGTCCCCTTTAACATCAATGACAGCGCGCATTCTTGTGTAATAGTTGTCTATGAGACCCCTAATTATTATTATTATCATTTATTTGTATTGCGCCAACATATTCCGTAGCGCTGTACAGGGGAGGAGAACAAGGAAATATACAACATACAATATTGACAACAGCATGGATGGCCCTGTTTTGAGCTTCGAATCTTGTAAAAGTGCTTTTTCTCAAAGCACCCCACAGGATTAGACACTCGCCACTTGCAGGTGGTATAGTTTCCCATTCGTCTTGGCAAAATGCCTCCAGGTCATGCAACGTCTTTGGTCGTCTTACATGAACCTCACGTTTGAGATCTCCCCAGAATGGTTCGATGATATTAAGGTCAGGAGACTGTGATGGCCACTCCACAACCTTCACCTTTTTCTGCTGTAACCACTGGAGGGTAAACTTGGCCTTGTGCTTAGGGTCATTGTCATGCTGGAAAGTCCAAGAGTGTCCCATGAGCAGCCTTCGTGCAGAAGAATGCAGATTGTCTGCCAGTATTTTCTGATAACATGCTGCATTCATCTTGCCGTCAGTTGTCACAAGATTGAGCTCACCCCCCCCCCCCACCCCCAAACATCAGTGAGCCCCCACCATGCTTCACAGTGGGGTATTCTTTTCACTATAGGCCTTGTTGACCCCTCTCCAAACATAGTTCTTATGGTTGTGACCATAAAGCTCTATTTTCGCCTCGTCACTCCAAATTACAGTGTGCCAGAAGTTTTGAGGGGTGCCAAGGTGTTGTTGGGCATATTTTAAACAGGCTTTTTTTTTTGGTATTGGCCCAGTAAAGGCTTCTTTTTGGCATCTCGACCATGTGGGTAATTTTTGTTCACGTATCATCGTCTTGTGCTCCTTGAAACAACCACACCGTCTTTTTCCAGAGCAGCCTGTATTTCTCCTGAGGTTACCTGTGGGTTTTTCTTTATATTACGAACAATTGGTCTGGCAGTTGTGGCTGAAATCTTCCTTGGTCTACCTCACCTTGGCTTGGTATCAAGAGATCCCAAATGTTCCACTTCTTTATAAGTGATTGAACAGTACTGACTGGTATTTTCAAGGCTTTGGATATCTTTTTTTATTGTTTTACATATTTATGAAGTTCCATTACCTTGTTACGCAGATCTTTTGACAGTTCTTTTCTGCTCCCCATGGCTCAGTATCTAGCCTGCTCAGTGCATCCACGTGAGAGCAAACAAACTCATTGACTGTTTCTACACAGACACTAATTGCAATTAAAATAGCCTCAGGTGTGGAAAATTAACCTTTAATTACCATGTTAACCTGTGTGTGTCACCTTGTGTGTCTGTAACAAGGCCAAACATTCAACTATTCATCAGGATCATTTGGGTGATCTCTGTTATCTTTATGATTTATAAAGGAGCCAAACACCTATGTGATATTAAAAAGCTTCAAATGGTCACTATCCTCCAATAAAAGACATGTTTTTGCACGATCAGTCATATTTTCAAAATAAATGCCAAAATTTCACAATTTCTGCCAGGGTACGCAAACTTTTGAGCACAACTATATATATATATATATAGTATATTAGGACGTGTTGGATAATTACAGACAGACAGAGCTCTCACTGTACATATGGACACATATGTCGCTTAATACACTTAATAGGCCTGGACCTGGGTGACGCTGTCAGGACTGGTACAGATATATGTATATTGCTACCATGGTGCACACAACTTGCCACGGTGAGACAGTACCATAGACCTCCTTTTACTTAATATAGGTTAGTTTAATTAAACATTCCCTTTAAGGCAACATTGAAACACTTTTAATTAATTGTATCCAATTGTATTTGTGATATCAATTTTACATTTAATTTAGTATTAAGTATCAGATTCTCACCCACTGGAGCCTCCCCCTTCCTTCCTGTTCTCTTTCATGAGAGCTGACAGCAGAGCAGCATGAAGGCACACAGACCTTCACACAGCTGTGAAACATGGCAGCCTGCATGAGAAAGAACAGGAAGATAGGTTGGCTGAGAATATGTTACTTACATCAGGGGGACAGTCTTCAGGCTGTAAAGTGTCTGTGATTTTGGTGGGCTGGGACCACCTAATACATATTGTAGAGACCCCGCAGGCCCCCAGCCGCTGGGATCAGTATTATATTTGATCTATCTTGTGCCGCCTTGTGTCGGGGTGTCTTGTTACAGACATGTGACCCTGGGGCGCTATAGCGTGTTCAGTGGGGTGAACATGAGCTTGCTATAGACAAGCGTGTAATGTATAATCAAGCACACAAATGCATTCCTTTCTATGTGTAGTTGCATGTGAGTGACTTAAATAGGCCATCACACTAACAACGAATGTCTCTTCTTAAAGTGCATTAAAATTTGGCTATACAGTGTACTAGCCATTTTTCTCAACTGTGAATCATTCCTGAGATATTCATCATTGTCTGTGCTACACCATTATACTAATATATGGCTCGATATGTGCTTGATAATGGTGGGAATATTTTCATTAATCAGACATGTTGCTAATCAAATAAAGGGGTTGAGGCCCGAGGTACATGCAGCAGGAACGTTTTTAATATATTGTCCCTTTAATTAAAGGGGCAATGCAGCTCTGCATTTAAACTATACACTAGAGCGTAAGTACTTCAAGCTAATTAGTATTTGCAAGAGGAGGCTGAGACTGAGTGTTAACACAGCACAAAGACGTTAAAATGCATCCCTGACTGAGCAAGGCTGTGTTAAAGTGGGATAAAGTGATAAAGGTGCAGCGAGGGGTATTGTAGTTTATCATTATGTAACGCCATATTAAACAGTAATCATTCAGCGTCAACGCTCTTTATCCGTCTTTCATCAAAATAATATCGTTTTTAGGGTGAAAAGTGATAAATCAGATGGTATCAGAGCCAGTAATCTGCTGACCTGTTAACGAGGGGCTAATTACATCCTAATCTATATATTGCTATAAACAATCTACTAATTACTGAGCAGAGATATTAAAGAATTATAAAGAAGCCAATGTTAACCCTTTTTTGTGGTATGTAAGAGGTTTCGAAGATCCTGTTTATGAATTCTGGAATCCGTTTTGTGTTTGTTACATCACTTATTGAGAGCTGGATCATGGGAGTGTGTTTCTTTATCTATCAGATGGTTGAGGGACAAAAAGGTGAAGTCAATTGTCTTTGTTAGATAATTGGATCAGATTTAAATTAACACCATACTCCTTTAATTCATAGACCCTGAAGCAGGAAGTTGCATCTATAGATGCACCAAATGCTCTCCACAACTGTAAATGCCCCACTCACACATGCATCAAAGTATCATGGATGACTCCAGGTCCAGCAGAGGCATACAAAATACATTTTGCTATTTTCATTGTGCAGTGAGTGGTCCTTGAACTATTAAAGTCCTCTTATAAAGCCCCCCCGCTTTGGGTCAAGATGATCTTGCAAAGCTTATGGAACTTTAATAGATTTTTCACTTGATAAGAAAAAATCTTGCCTGCCCATCCTATCTACCTAAAAGTTTATTTAAGCCTAAGTATAGTCTTATTCTCATCCCAGGCATGCTTGAACTCCTTAACTGTGTCTGACCCGATCACTTCCACTATAAGGCTATTCTGGAAAATTACTCGTTTGACATATTTGAAGCTTTCTAACTAACTTAGGGTGCTTCACTCACAGAGTCTCCAGTCTGACTGTTAATGTGATGCTGCCTTATCATTGTACTCTTGTTAAATACCTGCTCAGGTAATCCAAAAACTCAGATTATCGATGAGCTCACGTTATCTATGCAGTCAGGTCATCCACACGTTCAGATCATCCATATGCTCAGGTCATTCAGTGGTCAAGTTATCCACACCCTCAGGTTATCCATGTGCTCTGATTACCTACCCACTAAGGTCATACATGAGCGCAGATCAACCATGCTCTCATGTCCTCCATGCACTCAGGTAATCCAGGAATTCAGGTCTTTCACAAGTTCAGGTCGTCCACCTGTTCATGACCTTGCCATGCTAAGATCATGTACATGCCCAGTCCATCCACACGCTCAGTTCATCCAAGATGTCAGTTCATTCATCCGCTCAAGTTATCCATGCACAAAGGTCATCTACCCACTCATCAGGTGATGAATGCAGTAAGATCATCCATTGCCTCAGGTCATACAGGAGTTCATGTGATCTACCCTCTCAGGTAATCCATGAGCTCAGGTCATCCATCCACTCAGGTCATCCACAAGCTCAGATCACCTAAGAGATTGGGTCATCCACCCGCATAGGTTATCCACATGCTCATGTCATTGACCTGCTCAGATCACCCACATATCCACAAGCCCAGGTCTTCTAGCCCCCAAGGACTTTTGTTCCAATAGTAGTGAATATTCTCGATTTTTTGATTTTGAAGAAACAATATTCCCTTCTTGTCTGCCCTTTCACCTTATTTACCTAGTAAAGGCTTAAATACTCATATAAACATCCTAGGAATTATTGAACCCCTTTATAGTCCTAAGACCTTATCTTCTCTATCCATGCTGAGATCCCTGGGCATAGGAATCTTATCTCTATATTGTTGTATAGTATAAGACCAACATCAGTTATTTATTTATTTACATATTTATCTGCAATGTATTCTTATTTATTTTTTACTTCCAGTTGTGACTACTAACTGACCCCTCTGGGTTTTAATATAATTTTTGAATCATGCTAAAGCGTTTCCTGTTTCCTCCAGACGTTGCATTAATGCTCCAGACCCTATTGCTTCCACACGGCATCTTCCGGTGATTTATGATGAATTTCTGTTTGTACTTGTGTTTTATGTCTATATTGTTCTGTTTTAGATTTACATCATTTCCTTGCGTATCATAACTCCATACGAGATCTCTCCTGGAGAAAGCCATCCAGATTTAACATTTTCATTCGTCTTGGCTTTTCTATTCATTATTTTTGCATTATTTTACCTTGTCGATAATCTGGTAATGATGACATATAACATTCTGGCCCCACTAAACATATCTAAATTAGATTTCCATTCAGTTATATTGAAATACTTACACTAAAGAATGCAAACTTACAATAGGATCAACTGAAACCCTACCTAATATGGTTAAAAAAAGTAATGGATTAGCTAAATAAAGCAGATTTGTTTATAATAATTAGCAAAGGAAACTCTGTAATTATTTTACATTTTATTTATTTTATGTATATTGAAATATTTTGTGCAAATAACTGAAACTCTTTGTGTCTTCGTATTTCCAACTTTACATTCCCTTTGGCAGTAAGACCCCATATTTCTGCTTGCCTAAAGCTGTCCCCATTGAAGACCCCAAGCGAAGCTCAGACATCAATCCCGAGTGTAGATTAATCACAGAGTTAGTTAAAATAATAACCATTTGTCAACCATTTAAATACCAGTGGGCATATGAAAATGGCAGCCATTGGTACCAGCCAAGTAGAAAGACGACCTCCACAAGAGAATGTAGGGTACTTCATAAGATGCTTCTCCTGCCATTGTATGGCATAAGAGGACACTAAACTTGTGAGTGCACTCACCCAATAATTCCCTGAAATACATCTAATGTGCGCTCTCTTGGTGTGTGGAGAAGGCAAGGATTTTCCCATGATTTTTAACCTTCACTAGAAAT
This sequence comes from Discoglossus pictus, assembly GCA_027410445.1. Lineage (NCBI taxonomy): Eukaryota > Metazoa > Chordata > Amphibia > Anura > Alytidae > Discoglossus > Discoglossus pictus. The sequence goes on along the minus strand of CM050169.1, from coordinate 239,505,803 downwards.
CTAGTCTCCATCAGAGCACTTATATCCCTCAAACCACTGAGAGTAGCATCAAACTCTTCCTTAGAGGACCACTTAGTGGTCTACTGAAGGAGACTTTACAAAATAGTTAAAGAATGCTCTTTATTAAGCTTTTACTGTGTAATTAAACAAATACTTACTACTTTTTCAATGAACCCCAGGCTGTATAAGCTTCAGTTGTCTCCACCCCCAAATTAAGTATTCTGGCTGGAGTGGACCCACTTTTCGGCTGTAGTAGGGATCAGAGCAACCTAAGCTGCTACCCATGTAGACACGCACCTACTAGTAACTACCCTGACCATACTGCAGCTGTCATATGCCAATGTAGATATCCCTACTCCCAGGTGGCTCCACTCCAGACACAATACTTCATTCAGCAAATGGTGAGATCTGGAGCTTATATAGTCTAGGGAAAATAGTAATTATGTGTTTAAACGCACAGTAAATGTTTAATAACGTTTTTTTTTTTCTTTTCAAGCCCTACCTAACTATTCTTTAAAGAGCCCTTTAGAAGAACATTAAGGTGGTCCTTCATACACCACATTACCCACAATAAGACCAATTTAGTTAGAAAGATCAAATAGGTGATTTGCAGTGGATCAGAGACCATCACTGTGAATATTAAATTCCATTAATGATCTAAAAACTGTGAATCTTCCTTCCAGTCATTTCCTATGAATGCCCAGGGATCTGAAATCTGCTTCATCTCCTAATACCTTGACCTTCACATTCAGTTGTCTCCTATTGATTACCTTAAGACCACCATGTTGCAGAAGGAAACTCAGTTCCACTATTTTCTCTAAATCTGTAAACCTAGATTCCATCAAAAATATGAGGACAATTAATATTTCTCACCACTAACTGAAATAATTAATCGAATACTAACCAAAGAATATCAAGAAGACAACAAATGGATTGCCCTCATGATCCGAAATGAGTTCCACGCCTACTTTGCAATGATAACAGGAAACAACGGTAAAAAGGCAAAATGATTTGTCAGTTCTCCCTCAGGATAACTTGATCTCAATCATATATAGTTCGTTCTTGGATTGAGCACCTCTGAATTTCTTAAGTCCATGAAGGGCATATCTCCCAAACGTGACACAACATATAACATAGGGCCTCAGGTGGGTTACTCCAAGCGTTGGTAGAAATAAACTCTGACCATATACATTGGCCAACAAATAGTGAAGCTGCTTCAGATTCAACCATAAGAAGACTGACCTGCTTTTCTCAACTTGCACCTACTCTGCAGATCCTTAACTGTACACATCAAAGTTTTAAATCTTCCTTAAAACTCATCTTTTGAGAAAAGCTCATGACTTTCAATTTCAACATCTCCATGTCTTACTGGCCCATCCTGAGCCTATCGTGCCATTTTCCTCATGGGATCTAACTTAATAGTATATTGGGCCAACCAAGGGTTTGGTCACCATTTTTCTTGACCAACATTATTTGTGCGTCTACCATATTAACCACTGACTACTTTGTATTGTTTTTTGTAAATATGTATTTTTATATGCTTCATAAGTATAGAACACATTGATGTCTACTCTGATGGTGCTCCGTGACCATAGGATGATAACAATAAGACTTGTAGACACCCCCATCCTCTTCATTTTTGGTTAATTATTCTAATTTTAAACTTAACACACAGAAAACGTATTTGTAACATGACTAATCAACTCTACATGGTGTCCAGTTATGAAGCATGACCTTTATTGATACATTTTATTGATTTCCCCAATCTTGGAAAGCAATATTATAGCAAAGTCATTTATATTGGTGTCCCGTAAGGACAAAGGTCTTGAGAATGTCACCAGACAAATCTCAAGGCCTTCCTAGATTTCAACATTTATATTGACTGACACTGTAACCTATAAGCGTTGAATTGTTACCCGTCCTCTCATCTTCATTCGCTTAGCTGTCCCCCGCCAGTGCTCATCTGTCGCACTAATCACTGGCGCTTTCGCTCTAAAAGAATTCCAAAATCCTTGGGCTCAGGATTAAAAAAAGATATTTGCTGAAAATGCGGCTCCCGCCCCCATCTCCCGCGGCGCTCTGCTGTTTGACGCACGCTGAACTTTTGAACCTAGACAAAATTACGAGAAAAAAAAATCCTCGGTCTACATTTCGTTTTCTATTTCCACCCACTTCCATTTATTGTTACACAAGAGAGTCAGCGAAAGTTCAGTGCCCTTTCTCACATCCTAGTTACAAAAGGGACATACGGAAAAACATCACATATAATATCCATCAGCAGAACTAAGGCATTACGAATAAAGCAACCATGCATAAATAACTGAAGATGTGTCTCCACAAGGAGGCGTAGCGGGAGCGGTAGGAGGACTTTATCCAACCTCGTCCGATGTTATAAAATGATACTGTACCCGGTTGACCCTTGGATGCCATTATTGGCATTGGCATAATGGATCTTGTTTACTTTTACTTTTCTGTATTTTTTTGTTTGGAAAGTTTGAACTTTTTCACTGAACCTGTTCTTTCTGCCAAAACCAATAAACTCCCCGTGGCCCAGAATGTAACACGCTTGGTGTGAACAGCCACGTCAGGGCAGCTGGAGGTAATTGGAGGGTACATGCTACCACGGGATTAAACAAAGAGGCGTTTCATGGTTTGAAACAAACAGTGACCCTGAACGTTTTGGTTCAGGCTCCAGTGGACCTTTTTACACACAGCTGACCACCTGCACACAGACTGGTGTGAAACTGGGGACCCGAAGAACCAAACAAGAGGCCAAAGGAAGTGCAACGTGTGTGTTTTGTTATCTTAAGTTTTATGTATGAACATGTATGACATAATTATAAGATTCTTTGTGAGCTCACTGACTAATAAGTAAAATAGTAACGACCCCAAATGACATATTGTATTACACGGTGTAAATCTTGGAGCAAGTAAGAAGATAATATATATATAATATATAATATACCAACATTTTCTGAACAGGGCACACAGGAAACCAGACAAATAAGGCTCTGCTCAAAAGAGCTTGCACTTTGGTTGTTGTAGAGCTTTGCGCGACCAGTATCATTGTTCTTATATATATATTTATCCATATACAGTGCATTATAATGGCAGCAGGAGGCTGATCTAGGGTTGCTCTATAAGATTGGAATTAATGTTCTGCTTTTGACCTCTTATCTTAACTGATATGAACCTTATTAGGTGAGTTACTTGATGGAAACTGTTGCATACACCACTTGGTGAGATGAACCAACTCCTTGAATGGATTCTAGTTATTATAGACAAGAGCGGCGGATCTGATTGGCTCTTGTAATGAAGGTGATTGCTATCTCTCCGAGTTGCCTCCAGCAGTGAACAGGTTAGTTCTGGGCCCGGCAAGGCTTGTTCCTTCTTGTAGTTAGATGTTTCTGCCAATTAATCTCATCACCTTGACAAGAGCTTTCACACTCGTTTGTGTCAGATCATGGTGGGGGCCGGGGGGGGGGTTATCAAGAGTTTACCCACTTGGCTCCCAGTCAGGATGACTTCACTGAACTGGCACAGCCCAGATTGTCAGGAGTGCCCCTGAAATAAATGGCATGACTGGTACATTAACATTCCAGATTTACACTCCAGTTATGCAGAGATTTGTAACGTGGGAAGGTCTAATGGAGGCCTATAATTAAGAGTGAAGTGCATTATGGGTAATGGACAATGGTTCCTCCACTTCAAACATATACATATCACATATATAGCGAGAGGCAAAGAGATTGAGTCCAGCAATGAAACAAAACACTAATGTACTTCCATACCTGTGCCAGGTACAGTATCCCACACAGTCCCATACAGTCCTTTCCCTATAGCTAAGAATTCTGGGTCATGGTCGTGCCTGTTCATTGTGTCATGCCTTAGCATGGGAGAAATAGTTGTACTAGGGTAGAAGGTTAATCAAGATGGAAATTGTGGGATGGTTGATGACCATCTAATTTTAAGTAGAGGTTGAGGAAAAATTTGGAAAAGTGTGGAAGGTTAGTAAGATGGACATGGATGGAGGGTTAATGACCATCTAATGTTAAGCAAAGGTTGACATGAGGGAAATAGTTAGACATGTGTGGAAGGTAAATTAAGGTGGACCTGGTGGGAGGGTTGATGTCCATCTAATTTTAAGTAAAGGTTGACATGGGGGAAATATTTGGACAAGGATAGAAGGTTAATCAAGGCAAATAAGTTGGGATGTTTGATGGCCATCTAACTTTAAGTAAAGGTTGACATCTTGCAGTGTGATGCTGGAATTGACAAGAAATACTGTGAAAGATGGAGGTGTAGAATGGGTTCTAAGTACAAGATTAAGCTTGGACTAGTGACCAGTTATTGATGTCAGTGACACTCACACAACACAGTAAGAAATGGATTAAAGAATATCCAAGTGTGTAGAAAAAGAAACATGAGCAAGACTGGAGTGTCATCCACAACATACAGGTCTTCTCTGGATGATGGATTGATGCAGACAGCTCGTCCCTGTGTTTCACAGCCCATTTAATCCCATTTTGAGAGGACCCATCTCAGCCTCATATAACTGTTGTCACTGATGGGACTGAAGAAGGTTGGCATGAATGGACTGGTTGAGAAGTCCAGTTATCGATCCGGTAAAAGTGTAAAGGAGGAGAAAATTGGAGATTTAACAGGAGTGGGAGTAGGAGTGGGTTGGAACTGTATGTGGAGATCAAATTAACCCTTTGTTTGTGGTGGTGAGAAGGGACTTGCAGCTATAGGCGGAAGCAGAGCTTGCATAGCCCAAAAGAATAAATATGACCCAAGCCCTTATAACTGAGTCTGATTAAAATAAGCAATTGGTATACACTCTACGTATCAGTCATGTCTTATAGATTGTTTAATGAGATATGTAATGCCACAGAAGGAGATACTAATAGAACAGCCAATACGATAATGGATTATGGACCCTACATATTCCCCATTTTGCTACCTGCGGATACATCTTTCCATGCACTTTATGGCATTGCACACGCACACTCATTGATTAACTTCGAGAACACATAGAAAGGAGAATAACAAGTAATGCCTAGAAACCCGGCCATGACTGGACAGCGCAGTAAACCATAGAATTGGTCTCAGCTGGACGCAGTTTGACAGAACCAAAGAATTAAAGGACAATTACAATTTGAGAAACTATTCTCATATTTGTCTGTAATAAACTTACAATATTATCAGTTATGTAAGGATGATAGCATTGTATGGAAAATCCTAATTTTAGCAGACTGTTTGTGTCTGGTGCTTCTATATTGTACCTTAGAAGTGCTTATTGCTGGATGGAGGGTTGTTCTACTAAGAGTTGCACATCCATTTCATTCTATGTTAAGTGATACTTAAAAATGCAATCCTTTCAATAGAATTGAATGGAGATCTTATCTGCATTACATGTCCATTCTCTAGTAAAGTGAAACTCAAATGTAACAGTAATATTAAATAATATACATATTTATTAACTTTCTACTTAACATTTACATATAACCAGGGTTGGATTTACATCTGAGACGCCTCTAGGCAAAGAATATCCCTCAGGTAATACATGTGTTAAGTAGTTCAGAGAGGAGTCTTCTTATTCCTACCCCCAAGGCTTGGCACGTCCTTCAAGGAGCACTATGTAAACCACAAAGTATGTTCTAAGTCTCATGCAATAACATAGTGCCATTTGCAGGCAGATACCATTAGGCACATGCCTACTCTGCTTACTGGTATATCTGGCCCTGCATGTAATGTGAGTACAATACAGTGATAAAAAGAGTCCAATTGGATTATATGAAAATTCTAAAGTGTCTGTGACTGCAGCGAATGTGATAAGTAGAGGAACATGTGGTGGTAACGGCTACATGTAGGGCATGTTGATGACCCAAATGACTGGAATGAAGGCTTTAGAAATTATTTAATTCATCAACAAAAAGAAGGATACAGCAAGAACAATATCATTAGAGATAACAAGTTCAACATCAAAAATAGAAACAATTTATCAAAAACCTTGGCCTTGCATCCAAACATAAAAAGATTACAGGAGATTAAAACTGACTTAATCTCACAGAGATGTTGGCCGTGAACGCTGTGGGAACCATAGGATGGGATGGGGCTGCTATTCATTAAAATGCTCTGCCGAGAATGGAGGAGTCATTAACTGCCCTGAATTCTGCTTCTATTCTCATCATTAGTACTAAAAGATTGTTATTGGCAACAGCCCCCAGTACGGAGGACGGAGAGGAAGCAGCGCCTGAAATAGTGGAGAGAACGTCCAAAGCAGCCTGAATGGCGTGACTCAACTGACGGATCATTGTCTCCTAATCATCTTATTGGGTCTCAATGACATTATTCATTTTCACAATGTTCTTCAAGCCAAAAAATGGCAACAATTTCTAGAAAACACATAATATGTGGAAAGAAACTGCTCTCTGCAAAAAAAACTAGCACTTATCATAAGATTGAAACTCACAGGAAGGATCCAGAATACAAACGGTGAGAACTTCAAAAGGGCTGAACTAAAAATAAAATGTCCGAAAGTTAGGAGATTTGAGTTTTTAAAGCCTGGTCTAAATAGCAGAGAAGGAAGAATATCTCACAATGTAATAATACTGAAAACAGTGGCCATAAACTAGGGAGTTCACTGTAGTCAAACATTTGGCAAATTTAGTGTTGAGTTGTATGTACAAAGAGGTAATTTGAGAGGAAAAATAAGCAGCAATTTGTAATCTAAATGGAGCAAATCTAGGGGTATCAGAGATAGGTAACAGTGCTCAATGTCAAGCAGCAGCTGCAAAGGCAAATAAAATATTAGCATGTATTAAGAAGGGTATAGAAGCCAGGGAGGCAAATATAATTCTGCCTCTTTATAAGTATTCCCTAATTGGGAATATGGAGGAGAATTTGGGCACCACTTCATAAAAAGGACATTTTAGAGCTGAAAAAAGTACAGAGAAGGGCAACAAAACTAATAAAGGGAATGGAGGGGCTAAATTATGAAGAAAGACTAACCAAATTACACTTATTTTCTCTAGAAAAAAGGCTACTAAGAGGGGATATGATTACCTTATATAAATATATACAGGATCAATACAAGGCTTTGTCAAGGGTACTTTTGTGCTTTGTCAAGTGGTCAGACTGTGGAGGTTGTGTCAGCAGATTCAATAGATAACTAAAAAGGGGATGGACATATTTTTGAATAAAAATGACATACAGTGTTATCCTGAATAAGTAGAGAAGGAGGACTATTGATCCAGGGAAGAATCCGATAGCCCACATTTGAGGTCCGGAAGGATTTTATTCCCCTTTGAGACCATTGCCAATAGATGGGTCTCTGTTTGCCTTCCTCTGGATCACTGAACAATGAATCTGCTTATTACAAGGAACAGAGAACTAAAACAATTGAATTTGGTGGACTAAACATGTTTTCCATTCTCAATTACCGTCCATTTTTAAGAGTTGTTGGTTCAGCCAGTTGTTCCCAAACAAATCCACAAATAGGCCAGGATCTGGAATAATTCTGTTTGAATACGGGTGAATCAATTCATTCTTTATAACTGTCCAAACTACATTTAAATAGGGCCAGCCTCAAAATCCTGGCCTGTTTGGGGCTCTTTGTTTACTGCCTCTTTTTCGTTTTTTTCGGTCGCCATTTTTTTTTTTTTGCTTAGGCATTTTTCGAGTCCCGAAACTCGGCAAATTTGACTTAAATTCATGTGCAACCTCACTCCCAGACGTCCTGGCTGTCCCCCCGTGCTGTGTGTCATGTTTTTTTGTATTTTTGTTGTTTTGTATGTGCGTGGTTCGGCCGTTAAGTTTGTATTTATTTTTTCTAAGTGCTGCGGGTCGTATTTTTTTCCCCGCTTCCTTTTTGCAAAGTGTTACAGGACATCATTTTTTTTTTAAACTGCTACGGGTCTCGCATTGTGAATGGTGTAATTGAGATTTTTTTTGATGTGTAGTTCCGCGGGTCGGAGTTCCCTGCCTAAGTCGTGCCGGGTCGTAGGGATGAGTGCCTACAGCACTCATCTCCACCAGTGCAAAGAGCTCCTTCAGCGCTCCATGCCTAAAGTCGTAGGGGGTTGTAGGGATGAGCACCTATGGCGCTCATCTCCACCAGCATAAGGAGAACCTTTGGCGCTCCTTGCCAGCAACTGCCGCCCTTGCTTTGCGAGGGCCACAGCTGCTGCGGGTTCACTCTGCGAGCCCGCAACGTTAGCAACAACCCCTTATTGCTCACAACTATATATTGTGAGATATTGTGAGAGATAGAGGGGTAAGGAAGGAAGGAGATAGTGAGAGAAAGAGAGAAAGAGAGACAAAGAGAGAGTGGGGGGAGATAGGGAGAGAAAGAGAGAGAGGGGGAGAGAGAGAGGAAGAGAGAGAGAAGGAAGGCGATAGTGAGAGAAAGAGGGAGAGAGACAGACAAAGAGCGAGGGGGAGATAGGGAGAGAAAGAGAAAGAGAGAAAGAGGGGGAGAGGGAGAGAGAAGGACAGAGAGATAGTGAGATAGAGAGATAGAGATACGTAAGGTGATAGGGAGAGAAAGGAGGAAGATAGAGAGAGAGAGAGAGGGAGGGAGAGAGACAATGAGAGGGGGAGATAGGGAGATAAAGATAGAAAGAAAGAGGGGGAGAGGGAAAGAGAAGGACAGAGAGATAGTGAGAGAGAGAGAAAGACAGAAGGTGATAGGGAGAGAGAAGGAAGAAGATAGAGAGAGAAGTGGAGATAGAGAGAGGGAGAGATGGAAAGAGATAGTGTGAGAGAGAGAGAGAGAGAGAGAGAAGGAAGAAGATAGGGAGAGAAAGAGAGGGAGAGAGACAGAGAGAGGGGAGATAGGGAGAGAAAGAGAGTGAGGGGAAACAGTGTTAGAGAGGGAGAGAGGAAAGGAGAGGGAGATAGGGGAGAGAGAGAGGGGGGAGATATATTGTGAGAAATAGAGGGGTAAGGAAGGAAGGAGATAGTGAGATAAAGAGAGCAAGAGAGACAAAGAGAGAGTGGGGGGACATAGGGAGAGAAAGAGAGAGGGGGAGAGAGAGAGGGGGAGATAAGGACAGAGAGAGAGAGAGAGAGAGAGAGAGAGAAAGAAAGAAAGAGAGAAAGAAGGAAGGAGATAGGGAAAGAAAGAGAGGGAGAGAGACAGAGAGAGAGAGGGGAGATAGGGAGAGAGAGAGGGGAAACAGTGTGAGAGAGAGAGGGAGAGAGACAACGAGTGAGGGGGAGATAGGGAGAGAAAGAGAGAGAGGGGGAGAGGGAGAGGGAGAGAGAAGGACAGAGAGATAGTGAGAGAGATAGAGAGACGTAAGGTGATAGGTAGAGAAAAGGAGGAAGATAGAGTAGTGGAGATAGAGAGAAGGAAAGAGAGAGAGAGAAAGAGAGAAAGAAGGAAGGAGATAGGGAGAGAAAGAGAGGAAGAGAGACACACAGAGAGAGAGGGGAGATAGGCAGAGAAAGAGAGAGAGAGGAGAGAGAGCGGAAGTGAGGAAAGGAGAGGGAGATAGGGGGAGAGATATTGTGAGAGATAGAGGGGTAAGGAAGGAAGGAGATAGGGAGAGAAAGATAGAGAGAAAGAGGGGGAGAGGGAGAGAGAAGGACAGAGATAGTGAGAGAGATAGAAAGACAGAAGGTGATAGGGAGAGAAAAGGAAGATGATAACGAGAGAAGTGGAGATAGAGAGAGGGAGAGATGGAAAGAGATAGTGTGAGAGAGAGAGGGAGAGAGACAAGAGTTAGTGAGAGAGATAGACAGAAGGTGATAGGGAGAGAGAACGAGGAAGATAGAGAGAGAAGTGGAGATAGAGAGAGGGAGAGATGGAGAGAGATAGTGAGAGAGAGAGAGAGAGAGAAGGAAGGAGATAGGGAGAGAAGTGGAGATAGAGAGAGGGAGAGATGGAGAGAGATAGTGAGAGAGAGAGAGAGAGAAGGAAGGAGATAGGGAGAGAAAGAGAGGGAGAGAGACAGAGAGAGGGGAGATAGTGAGAGAGATAGACAGAAGGTGATAGGGAGAGAGAACGAGGAAGATAGAGAGAGAAGTGGAGATAGAGAGAGGGAGAGATGGAGAGAGATAGTGAGAGAGAGATGGAGAGAGAGATAGTGAGAGAGAGAGAGAGAGAGAGAGAGAGAGAGAGAGAGAGAAAGAGAAAGAGAGTACGAGAGAGACAGAGAGAAAGAGAGACAGAGAGAGAGAGAGAGAGAGAGAAAGAAGGAAGGAGATAGGGAGAGAAAGAGAGGGAAAGGGAGAGAGAAGGACAGAGAGATAGAGAGAGAGATAGATAGAGAGACAGAAGGTGATAGGGGAGAGAAGGAGGAAGATAAAGAGAGAAGTGGAGATAGGGAGAGTAAGAGGGAGAGACAGACACAGAGAGAGAGAGGGGGGGGAGTGAGATAGAGAGGGGAGAGAGAGAGGGATGGAGATATAAGGGGAGAGAGAGATAGGGAGGGAGGGAGGGGAGGAACAGTGAGAGAAGAGAGGGATAGAGACGGAGGGAGAGAAAGAGGGATGGACAGAGAGTGGGTAGAGGGAGAGAGAAGGACAGAAAGATAGGAAGAGAGAGATATGGATAGAAATAGGGAGAGAGAGAGATGGAGATAAAATGAGATAGGGAGAGAGAGAGAGGTAGTGAGGGACAACGAGAGGAGGAGAGAAAGATAGGAAGAGAGAGAAGGAGGGAATATATGGAAGAGAGGAGGAGAGACATAGAGGGGGAGAGGGAGAGACAGGGAGGAACAGACAGAGAGAGAGGGGGGAGGGAAAGAGAATGACAGAGAGGTGGGGAGAGGGAAGGAGATAGGGAGAGTAAGAGGGGGATAAGGAGGGAGAGACAGAGAGAGGGAGAGAGAGTACAATCGATCTATTAGCTATATACTCTTACTATCCACACACAAGGTGACCGTGTACAAGGCAGATATACATTGGATAGAAATACTAACTGATCCCAACGTGATGCTGCGATTGTCTCCTGGGTTTGGCCCCAGCTCCTGGAGCTCTGATACTCGAGTGTTGGGTCTCATTGTCCTAACATTCCTGTATCCATAGAACGGGAGGAATATTATCAGATAAGACTCATGAAATGTACATGTACTTCCTCCCTCCACCTCCATCTCCGCTGATCATCTGCTGCTCCTCACACGGCCTCTTCATATCCCCCCAACTCACCATCCTCATCCTCACCTGTTGTCCTCATCACCATCCCGCTTAAATCAACACAGAAAATGTCCCGTTTGTAGAAGAAATTAAAATTACACATACAACAAAACATAACTCAAGTGAATACACAAGAAAGATTAACCTTCTTAGATAAAGGCTTTATCAGCAGCAGCTAGTGAAGATTAACAGTGAGGATGATGAAGAAAAGCGTGCCCTGTTACAGAAAATGGACAGAGACCTTTATCAATGAAACTATTAAATTGTTAACATGTAAGTGACTATTACCCCGCTGCAAATCATCCTTAATGGCTGTAAATAAACATTCCCACCCACATATAGATTGTAAGCTCTTCAGAGTATGGACCTAATTCTCGGTTATTCCACATTGTCCGTTTTATTGCATTGCACTGTCTTTGTATTTCTGGATAACATTTACTTTACTTTTGTGATTTTATGTTTCTATTCTATGTTGTGTTTGGGAACGTGGCGCCGGTTACAATAATAATAATGTCTTCAATATCACTGCACCCACCTCCGGCTGAATTACTCTCATTTATAGGACTTCTCTCACGCTCCTGCGTCTCTCTCATCACATCGCCCACCATAACCAGGTCTATACCCGCGAGTCTCCAGCGCTCTGATACTACAGAATGGAATCTCCTTTAATTATTTCTGCTGTCATTTTTAGACCAATCAATCCCAACTAGATTGAAAGCTCTGAGGGCAAGATGACTCTCCATGACCTCTGGACCAGTATGTACTTGTCGCAATATATATTTATACATACACCTTGTTTTTGCTCGCCATATCCGGTTTTGCCCTTTAAAACCCCACTTAGCACTTTGCGATCCGCCATAGCTATATCTGAGCGCCATGGAGTTAAAATGCCCCATTTAGCGCCGTTTCACATAGGAATGCATGTGAAGCGCTATATGGGATATTCCTGTATAATCATAAACTGGACAGTCTATAGTAGCAGGAATCAATTCCCAGTAGGCACCACTGCATAATAAACATGGCGCTAATGTACATTAGTATAGATAACCCTCATATTCACACGCAGCTCAGACACGGGAGGAGGACACTCAAGGACGGCTGTGTTTGGTGCGGCTATTTCCTGAGTGGATTTTCTGTTTCCAGTTTGTGTCCTTCACTTGAATAATTACATGAGGACGCTCAAGGTATTAACTCTTTGCTGCTAGATGCAGCCCCCCCAACCAAACACATGCACACCAGGAAGCGTCGCCAATGTTTGTGGAGAGCGGCAGTGATGGCGCCTGCTGGGTGATAAAGATGTTCAGCCCTTCTTGGATTGTTCTTCCAACCAGAACTAATCAGAGATCTCCACTTGTTAGTTCTCAGAGTCAGAATTACAGCGTAACAAGTGTTGTAATTACGGCGCCCGCGGCCCTGCTGAGAGCTCACCTGCTGAGGGGTCTTGTCTGACAGAGGGAGAGTCTGATGTGATATGAAGACCCTGCTCTGGGGGGATTCAGCTGGAACCTAATCGTGATCTTCTGTAGAAGGAGAGTGGAGAGCAAAGGAAGGCCATGGATATGGTGTAAAAAACGCAACTTAGAAGGAAAAACATTATGATGTAAATAAATATAACTTAAAGCAGTGGGTCCTGGGAACTGTGCTGGTCCATGAAATGTTATAAGCGGATCCTAAGAAAGAGGGATAAGGAGAACCTAACACTAACCCTATCATTACTATTAATCATAGTTACAGATTATAGATGAATTTCCCTGCAGTGAAACTAGATGAAACATTAGTAGGTCAAATGTACAATCTTCCTGTTAAAAATGTTCTGATCTCAACGGCAATCCCCATGATATTTTAATCCCAGCCAGCCCATTGAACTCCTTTTTCTCTATCCCCCACAAACTCACACTACCCCATTATCTTTAACCTTGAGACGGCACCAAGACTATAAATCCCAATGGTGTAAAAGCATGAAGAGTGACAGGAAGGTGATGGTGGTGGAGGCAGTGATGGTGATGGAGGCAGTGATGGCGGTCGGGATAAAAGGTAAATCAGACACATCAACATATAAGACTCACAACCTGAACATGGGTGAATACCATGTATATATTCAGAACCGCTGCCATAAAGAGGGCTCACTCAGCTTTACTATAGCGGTTATATGGATATATTTAAGTTGGATATGACACACTGGGCCATAACTGCCAGACTGGAATAACTTCATTTCAACTATAAAGGAACAGTCGCACCAACCCCTCTCCGCACATTAGTATTTGTCATTGGGCTTTGTAGTTAAGTCAAATCATAGTATATGGTGCTAACAAAATTAACCTAATACTGATCTTTTATAGAGTTGGAGACCATTGATTATGTACACATTGATCAGTGAATTTGGTGTAACTTTATTAGTTAAATCCTTATGAACGACAAATTGAAAGCTTTTAGTTCCCATCAATAATTTGTCAAATGAGACTGTTCTTAAAAAGCTGGCAATCTATTTTAGATAACAGTCTGCCCGGAAGAGCTCACCAACCTTCAGGATACCAAAATATGGATCAGGTGACACAAGTGGATGTGTATATTGGAGGGCGCGTGTTACAGCTTTTTCCTGAGCTCCTTGTTGACTTACCTCCACTGCTGTATAATGACAATACTCTTCCATGTGTGTATCTAGCAGTAAGTGCACACAACCACAACATCTTAATCTTGAGTGGTTATATGGATGGTCAATATGCCGATTGTTCAACTGGCACAGCCCAGTTGGAGAACCCATGTATTGCTGATGGTGAAGACTGGTAATACTAAATATAACTTGGCATGTTTATTCTCTTATCAGATTACCCAAACGACTGGTCCTGCTCTCTCAACACTCCTTGCTGGCACTTCTAATCCACTCATTTGTTCTTTGGTATCTACTTTATGCTACCATATGCACCACATAGCACAATGATGAGCAATACTTTGGGTCCCATCCATCCATGAAAGTTATTGAGCTACCTCCCTTCTCATCACATCTATGCCCCCTCCCATTGTTGTGTCTGTGTGTATGAACTTCCAGTAGTTAGGAGGCCCCTTCCAGCCACCCTTCAGGATCCTCTATGTTCCATTTGCCCACCAGGTTGCTGACCACTTACGGAGCTTGGGGGAATATGTGTGAGTAATATAAATATAATGTAAAACTAATAATAATGTGGTCACATAAATCTTCACTTTTAGCTGGAAGTATGGCCTCCAGCTCCCATGTGG